>VOPJ01015966.1:0-55427 GCA_014673585.1 Semibalanus balanoides | reverse complement strand
GCAGCTATGTAGAGCACCACACCGAGCCGAGCGACAGGCTGCTGTGACCTGCTGTTTTAGACGGAGTATATTTTCGGAAGCTGCTTGACTGACTTACCAGATGTTGATTATGTTTGACCGACGTTTTTGAAGACAAGGCCATATTTCACTGAAGAGGACAAGAGGACTTTCAAACATGAAGGGTGTAATTAGCTACTTAAAACCAGATTTCCATGTTATTTTGGTCTGGGATAGAAGGATAATGATCTGAAGAGAAATGTCTAAAATCTAAATCGTATAGACTGAACACTAAACGATAAGAGGAAGTATTCTCTTCAGCTTTCTTAAAATGTCACATTGCATGGTGGACTGGGTATTAGTTTATGTTTTCCACTTCACCACTTTTTTGCTTCAAACTCATCACCCATACGGATCAGAACAAGATAAATGGCATAGAAGCTGCCACCCAGTGACGGTGTCTTATGTTTTAACGCTCAAATTTATCATACATAATATAAGATGTACATGGATTTTCGGCACCGTTAGCCACACATTTGTCAAGCCTAATGATGCTGTGTGTGTGAAATGCGGCCCACTTTGGCAAATCATTCCTAATGCTACTGTCTACACTGACATAACAAACGATTCGGTGAAGTGAATCATGTTAACGACTTTCCTTAGCACAATTCAAGTAAACTAAATGTTCATCCTCATTCCTCCTACGATTGGCGACGTTCAGTAGTTCTTGGCACTTCAGAAAATTAACACAGTGCTTTGATTGTGGTTCTAGCTTATTAGCTTATGTTATGTGAAATTAGTATGCCATGCTGTCCACTGTCCAAGCCTGCTGTAACCTTACTAGTGTTTCCCAATGTAGCAAAACTGAGTTTGAGTTTGGTCTTAAAATAGCCGGAGTGAAGAGATGTGTACAGTGACAGTGGGTCATATCTCATGACCGCAGTGGGCCATATTTCATTTTCTTTGTTTGTCTTTGCTGCTGGTTTTTGACTGGGGCGTCTCTCTCAGTTCTTTCAGTTCTAGCAAGGCAGAAAAATCCTTTCTTTTGTCAGAGGATGTTTTTGCGTCAAAACACTACCTCCACCACAGTAAACTGGTCCATTCTGACGGAGTTGGGAGAGTAAACGGGTCTGCTATGCAGTCGGGCATAATCTGCGGAGCCCATTAACAAGAAGCTACTATGTCTGAGCGACTGTGTAACGGACCATAACTGCCCACATTATTCAAGTCGTGACTGCAATTCAGGCATTGTTGTCCCAGGGAAATCCACCAAGTTTCCGAGAAAGACCAACTTTCATTGGATATGATGTGATTGTTGGCTTCCTCACGTCTCCCTAGCCGAACTCCCTGGCTGTCAGTGAGGTTGGAAAAACGCAGCCATTATTTATTAATAACACTGCCATTATTGATTAACAACACTTGTAGCTGTCACAATAATGGTAAGACAATTACTGTGGTGTGGATTATTATCTTAGGAGTGCAGGTATAACGCGCCTACAATGGCTCTTATAATGAGTCGCATAAACACCAATTAAGGATTTATTCATAAATGAACGGGGTGCGATTGCATAATTAGAAACAAAACAAGGCTTGTTGTATATGGCGTAGCCGAGTGGCCACGAGTGGCGTAGCCGCGCACTTTCTTATTCCGGTTTTCCGTAGTCAGCAACGGCTGTATTCACCGAGTTGAGAGTGGGCTCACCACATTTAGTTAAGCCACCTATTCATGTGTCTCGAAATAGCAGTTGCTTACAAACACAACTGGTGACCGTTGACGTCATTTCTTAACGTCCCATCCGGATGCATAGCAGATACGGCACTGGCAGATCCAGAACGTGGGCTGCACGTGGTTTCGTCGGGGGCTAAATTTTAAAAGCTTCAACAAATTTGGAAAACTCATTGGATTTGGCTTCCTTGTACCTTATTGGACGGTTTTAAACAAGCTTGTATCAGAAAAAGTTTATTATATTTCCTTCTACATTGGAAAACGTGTCAAATTTCGCTGATTTCAGGCGATATGGGGCGGGGCTAAGGCCCCTGCCGCCCCGCCCCCTTGTCATCCGCTAGTGAGATTCGGCTGTATGTAAAATGCAACGGTATGTTAAGAGCCTGATTTATATCAACCACAAGAGCAAATCCATGTGTAATGTGTATAGCCGTATATAGGTACTATTGGTTCCAAAATAAGCGTCCCGCTGGATTGACTGGCACAGCAGTTTAAGGGAGCATAACGCTTTGGGAAAATTATTAGAAATGATGGAGATGAAAGCCACCCATCTGGACACTCTTCTGCATCAATCCACATATTTTTCCCAAGGCGGTACATCCCCTTTAACTGCTGTGCCGGCCAACCCAGCGGGACGCTTATTTTGGAACCAATAGTACCTACTCGCCGGCGGCCGACTTGGAGTCGCTGAGTTGTTCATGAAGAACACTCACCGGCGGTGGCCGGCTGGTTGTCGCTCTGTCCAGTGTCCAGTCCATTGCTGCTGTGCTTGCCGCCGGAAGCTGTGCCGTCGGCCGCCGTGACGACGCCATCTTTGCTGGCGTTACACCCCATACTGCCTCCGGGCCATCCAGACAGCGGCCCAATCAACTGCGGGGTCACGGGTAAGAGTGATGTTCCGCTCGAAAACTCCGACAGCGATCCCTGGAACTAGAGAGCCAGTCACGGACACAAGGCGACGTATGTCTGAACTGCTACCTTATGACTTTGCAAACTCTTTCAACGCGATTCGGGTTTGGAAATCCAGTTATCAAAATAGGTTTGAAATGGTAATCGTCTGAACTTTAGCTTATATTGCGTGGCAGCAAAAAAGGTAACGAAACTTAGTGTTGATAGTAAATAATTGCAATGTGTCACGGAATCTCGAAACGGACCTCATCACCCACTGACTTATACGGCCAGAGTCAGCTGCTTAGGGTTGGTTGAGAAACTTCGGCTTTAAGTGCGACATTATGATCCACCTCCGATAAGGCCAGACAATGTATCCACAGTTTACAGCATTTATCCAAACATCCACGTAGCTCGGTCGATTGAGAAAATATCCGCTGAGTGTTGCCCTATAGTAAAAGCGTTCAGTTCGGCGCTCGCTATTTGTCCTTGACCTACAGGCGGCGTCAACAGACACAGCCGGTTCACCCGTCAACAGACACAGCCGGTTCACCCGTCAACAGACACAGCCGGTTCACCCGTCAACAGACACACCGGTTCACGCCGCGACAGACACAAGCCGGTTCACTCCGTCAACAGACACAGCCGGTTCACCCGTCATAACAGACACAGCCGTTACCCGTCAACAGACACAGCCTTCACCCGTCGACAGACACAGCGCTTCACCGCAACAGACCAGCCGTTCACCCGCAACAGCACACAGCCGGTTCACCGCGTGCAAGCAGACACAGCCGGTTCACCGTCAAACAACACAGCCGTTACCGTCAACAGACACAGCCGAGTTACCCGTCAACAGACACAGCCGGTTCACCCGTCAACAGACACAGCCGGTTCACCCGTCAACAGACACAGCTGGTTCACCCGTCAACAGACACAGCCGGTTCACCTTAATGAGCTCGCTGTAAAACGACTTCTGCCACTGAAGGGTCAATAGACTTTACACTGCTTAACACTCGTTTAACGGGGTCGTAAGCCAGCTTTAACTGCACGCAGGCTAAAAGCCTGCCATGGGAGTTCCCCGGCCCCTCTGTGACCTCCACTACCCCCCCCCCCCTCCCCAACGGAAGCAACGGAGTGGCCCTTCCGGGCGGCTCGGTATTATATATTGCCAATCATCTTCTTCATCACCAAGTATTCTTTGACTGCCCTAAATAATGTTGCTGTTAACGTCAAAATTGCACAGCGTGAAATCACCATCCTCTCTGTCTATCTCTCTCCTCTCCCTGTCTCGGCTGGACAGCTGAATAATTTATTACGTCAAATCTCCTCCCCCTGCCTACTCCTAGGTGATTTTCATGCTCAAAACACCGCCTGGGGCTGACACACACACACACACACACACACACACACACACACACGCACACACACACACCACACCACCAGTACACAAACACCAGCGACACAATGCCTCACTTTCCTCGACCGACGCAAACACAGCCCACTCTGTGAGGAGCACGGGACAGGTTCAGGTTACTCGGTAATCGATCTGGACCTCGCTTCTCCACAGCTAGCAACCTTGTTTACTGCAAAGTGCACTTGTCCAATCAAACCTCTATTTAGTGATTAACTACCCAATACATTTTAACTTAGTGGTACCCTTAGGACAAGCCAATTTTAATTTTCTCCTCGGCTGGAATCTCCGCAGAGCGAACTTGTTTTATTTTCAAAATCACATTGATAAACACTCTAATGGATGTAGACTAGATCTTCCTACTTTCTTAAAGATAACATTAGCCTCTGCTCACGAGCATATCCCCCACAGCCGGCCTCCTAAAAGACGTAAGCATCCTCCCCGGTGGAAGGATGGCTGCCAGCGTGCTGTCGCATTGCGCCGCCGGACGCTTGGCGCATTCAAACGGTGCCGATATGCACCGACCACGAAGTGGCGGAGCGCCTCAGCGGCGCGCGAGGCGAGCTCGCAGGCTCGAAAGATCATACTTCAAGCTAAAAAATACTGCTCTTGGAATTAGGAAAATGTATCGAACTCTATGAATCGTTTCACCTCTCTCTACAACATCTGGACCCCGATTACATGCATTATAAATAAACGTCCCCACTTTTTTAATCCCTCGCTTAGTAATAAACAATCAACACCACAGTACACCACTAGACGTCGCGACTCAGTTTTCAGCCCGCTTCTCCCACGTCTCAGCACACAATCAGTACACAGAAACACTACACGACACTCTCAACACCACCCTCGTGTATGTCACTTTTACTCCACTATCACTGAACATTACAATCATCTATTCACCATGAATGAGCTACGTCTTGCCCTCAGCTAATGTGGCAACACATCTGTCTTTTTTGACGATATTCATAACATTTTCCTCCAATTTAAATATGTACTCTACGCCACCGACTTAGCGGTGTGGTTTTCTCGTCCTGTCGTTGACCGCGCAAATCAGCTGACAAACCAATTATTGTTCTAAAATATTTCTGAGTCCGGGCTTTTTACACCTTCTCTCGGGTCTAAACCAGCTTTGGGTGAACGGAACTTTTACGGCCACTTGGCTTTCTAGCACCCTCATCCCGATCTTAAAACCGCGCAAGCCACCCTCTGATCCTGCCAGCTATCGACCTTTTTCCCTTTCAAGCTGTACCCACAATTTTGAACGAATGGTCAATGGAAGACTCAGGACGTACATCTCTCTTGAAAGTACTTGCGCATTGTACAGTTTATATTGGATCTCTTGGCCGTGGATAGATACTTTCAAGCAGGGACTATCATGGGCTGGGTGCACCCATGGCCATGGGTGCCCACTCAATTATTCCAAATGTCTGGGTTGGGTTTGCATTTTTTGACTTTTCATGGGTACTGGGCGGGCATGGGTATGGCAATTTTGGAATGATGCTGCTCAGAGTTATTTTTTACTTGACAACTGCAGATGTTTAACCAGGTAAATATGTTTTTTATATGATATCGAACACTGATACAATAGACTTTGGCAATTATATGACAACAATATATCGTGGTAAGTAATAGGGCAGTCATATTTTTTAACCATGTCTGATCCTAGGTCTGATCCAATATGATACCTAATGTTGACCGCAAAGTGTTTGATAAGTTCAAATCAGCAGCAACACACAGGTGCCTAATATTATGTATCGTTAATATAATAAAAGTCAACATGCTAGGGTAATGGTTGCGAATTTTGTGAAAATAATTATCTGCCTTATCTGAATGGGCCCCAGTCCAATGGGCATGGGTATCAATATTATGAATTTGAATGGGTCTTGTCTGGGTATGGGCTTGGTGTTCATGGGTTTCGGCTGGGTTGGGCTTGGGGTTTGGGCACCCATGATAGTCTCTGCTTTCAAGAGAGACTGCTTAGTGTATAGTCTCCCACCCTCTGATCCTGCCAGCTATCGACCTTTTTCCCTTTCAAGCTGTGCCTTCACAATTTTTGAACGAATGGTCAATGGAAGACTCAGGACGTACAGTCTCTCTTGAAAGTACTTGTGCATTGTACAGTTTCTATTGGATCTCTTGGCCGTGGATAGATACTTGCAAGAGAAACTGTTTAGTGTATAGTGTCTCTGTAAACTGCACAGAGACTGTACAGTGTAGTGCAAATGTTTTGTCCATTTCATCGACACCACCCGATGTCGATGCGCCCGGAGGATAAATCCTTCGTGAAAACGGCTAGTAACGCAGTCCTCCTTTCAGTGTGTAATTAAAATAAACACTCCATTTATCTGGGGCGATGGTTGTTTTTGTCTGCCGGAAGCTAGCTTTGCAATTATACTTAAAAAGGCTTGGTTAAGCGCACCTGTTTAATTCAATGTCTCAACATTGTCCATCGGTGCCGTCTGTCGGTACTGCACGCAGTGAAATCTAATGAGGCTATTTATCCCCTCACCTCTGATACCGAGGGGCGAGGACTTTAGTAATTACATTGAATTCCACTGCGTACAGCACCGACAGACAGAGGCAGAGACAGAGGTGGTGCCGATGAAGTGGACAGAACATGTGCACTACACTGTACACTGTACACTTACGGTCGTCAGTCTCTCTTGGTTATATCTATCCACGGCCAAGAGATCCAATATAAACTGTACAGTGTACAGATACTTTCAAGTGAGACTGTATGTACCTGTAATCAAATAATCTTCTATCACCCCATCAGAATGGCTTTCGCCCTGGACGCTCCACAGCGGACAGCTTTGTCCACTTAATTAATTCTGCACAGCGCGGTCTCTAATCGAAATACGTTACAGTAACTCTCTTCCTCGATCTAAAGGCCGCCTTTGATAAAGTACATCATTCTGCATTGCTAATTACACAAAATTGGCATACGTGGCCGTCTCGCCACATTCATGACAAAATGTCTAACAGAACGTTCTTGCTCGGTCCGCTGCGGGAACACCTGCTGTGTACCCACTGCTCAGCAGCACGGCGTCCCACAGGGCTGCGTGCTCCTACCGACCCTCTTTTGAATCTTAGTAAACGATGCTTTAACGATATTCATAACATTTCCCCCCAATTTAAATATCCACTCTCCGCCGACGACTAGCGGTGTGGTTTATCTCGTCCTGGCGATGACCGCGCAAATCACTTAATCCAATTCGCCCTAAATCAAAATAACGACTGGAATCGCCAATAGGGATAACAGATCTCCCCTGCCAAATCAGCTTCTCTCATATTTTTTCAACAGCGTCTACAACTCCTGCCTATAACCTCTTTAACCTGAAACGGCGAACCTATCCCTGCAGTCGAAACCTTTAAGTTCCTGGGATTAACGTTAGACAGACGCCTTACTTCACTGCTCATGCTGCTGACATTAAACAACGCTGCTCCCACCGTCTTAATACCTTAAAATGTTTCGCTGGGCGAGAGTGGTGTGCTGGCCGCGGCCGATGCACCCTACGCCGCCTATATACGTCGCTAGTTCGCCCCATCTTGGACTATAATGCTTTGCTGTTTGACAATATATCCTCTACTCACATCGACTGGCTTGAAGTCACTCAAAACACTCTCCCTGCGAATTGCCACCGGGACCCTCCGCACGACACCCATAACCAATCTCAACACAAACACGAACATCCTCCCCCCCCCCCCACTTGCACGCCGCCGCACTTATCAGCTGCTCTGCTTTTACGCACGTTTCGCCCTACACATCAAACACACCAAACATTAACATATCTCTCCACAAACAGAACTGTCACAGACGCCCAGCCCCAAATCCCACAATCAGTATATCAGTTTTAAACGTGTCTTTGAAACTTGTAACCTAACACTCCCATCGACTTTCCCAGTCCCCAGCCTCACTTCATTTAAGACGTACCGACCTTTAAGTATCAGCCTACTCTTTTCTACGCGCAAGACTGATACTGACCCTGCTGAGTGCTAACATTAATCCCATGTTTCTCGAATTCAAAGATCGCCACCAATATTTATCTTTGATATATAGTAATGGCCTCCCAGAAGCCGCATTTTCCATTGATGGTTTTGTCCAATCGTACCCTTTTGACAATCACAAGTGTTTTCTTTCCAACTTCCGGCAATTACTCAAGACCAGGAACCGGCGGCAAGGGGCACGCCCCAACTTTTTCGAAGGGCTCGCCCCCCCCCAACTTTTCTGAGAATCGATTTCTCCGTATTTTTTTTTTTTTATTATAAATTTACCGAATGCTTTCGTAGATGGAACTTTCCGAGTCAGACCCGCGCTAAGCAGAGCTTGTTGCGCTGGTCCTGACCTCACCACCCGATCGAGCAATTCCTGTTGGCCGGCAGAATTTAGCCCCCTAAACAGATTTCTGATTAATAAAATCGTTGAAAAGTAATCACATCAATGTGGAAGATAAAATGTACTTGTTCATTATAAAATGCTTGAAATTTATAGCAGGGATCTAGTTCATGATGCTCTCCAGTCGAATTGAGGCTGTTTAGCCATTTTAAGGATAGCTAAACTGAGATGCTGAAACTCAGAAAATGATTAGGATATTTCTAGCACCGCAGCGTCAAACATTTAACTCCCAAAACGATCTAAACCCATATGGCAAACATTAAAACTCAGCAAATTTTAGAGTTTTTACACTTCGTATTACATTAGCTATTGCCAATACCATGCTGATTTTGTCACCTACCTATGCACATTTGTTTCCATTTAACAAAAAAACACATCTACACACACAAATTTGTCAATTCAAGAAAAAAATTTGAATTTTGTGTTTAACCTCAAAGTTTTACAAATCTGATTAAAAGCCATTAACGAAAATTATATTCCTTCTTTTTCCACGTTTTCTAGCTGCCATGACTGAACACATTCAATTTCCATGA
Organism: Semibalanus balanoides; assembly: GCA_014673585.1. Classification (NCBI taxonomy): domain Eukaryota; kingdom Metazoa; phylum Arthropoda; class Thecostraca; order Balanomorpha; family Balanidae; genus Semibalanus; species Semibalanus balanoides. The sequence goes on along the minus strand of VOPJ01015966.1, from coordinate 46,473 downwards.
TTTGTGTATTATTATATTTTTAACATGATAATCACCCCGTGAATATTCACGACATTATACAAATGTGTTTCCATAAATTTGATAATAAGACCTAAATCTGTAACCTAAGACAAAACAAATTTAAAGGGAGCTCTTTGATATGGGTGCCCCCTTAACAATTCAAAGGGGCACGGTGCCCAGGTGCCCTCCCCCGTTCCGCCGCCAATGATTCTGAGGATACGCAAGATAGCAGCCCAATTCCTTCTTGATCATGTTATTATCGGCCATTCCTGAAGACCCAGGTGCGGTTTGTGTTAAGTGGCCTCTACAGGGTCAGCCGAGGTCAGCGGATGTCACTAACAATGTTTGTCATTAAGTCACGATAAAATCTAGTTAAAGAAGTGAAACCGCCACCAATGTGTACAAGTCAACAAATCGGTATATAAGAGACGTGTCTCGACGAGACACGTCTCCCAATTTGCAACATGACCTATTTGGGACGCACTAACCTTGACCTAGGTCAAATTTTAAGTGACCTTAACCTTCATCGTGAATACGATTTTTAAAGCGCCTTGTTGAACCCGACCAACAAGATGGCTCAAAAATTAATTGCCTTATCTTATTGTAAAAAATTCTAATAAAAAACTGATTTGACCAAAATAGCCTTTTGACCTTTGATGGTCTTATACCTAAACTATTGAACCTTGAAATAAAAATGGAGACACGTGGCATAGCATATTTTCAAGAGCTTTCCAATCGCTTATCTGTTTTGTTCCTAGTTCGCGAATATTTGGGCGATTCTGGAGCAAAGCCCTGAAAGTGGAAAAAATCTGAACCTTTATACTCTGGTTACCTGAAATATAACATGATAAAAATGACGGCCAACTAGTTTCCAAATAATTTTCCGACAAGCTTTTGAATTGTTACCTCCCTCGTCCCATAGCGGATCTGAGAAATGTGATTTTGACAGTGGGGGCAAATCCAAAAAATTACCGCATAATTCTGAAAACTCATCGGATGTCGCTGCTAGGTATCAATAAACTGATTTAAAAACCAAACTTCTCTATTAAAAGTTGCTTAGTTTACGACAAACTCAGGAAATTGTCAAATTTGCGCCATTTTGGTGTTGGGGGGATGGGCCCCTTCCCCCCCCCCTGGATCGCCCTACCCTCGGACGCAAAGGTGGCGCCGCAGCAAACCGCACGGCCGGTTAAAACGCAAAGGCATCCAAAAAATCGGTACCTATGATTCATGTATCCGACACTTGTAAGTATCATTCTTAGTATTGTATAAATATCAGGCTAACACTCAGATGATGGATGATCTTAAATCGGGTCGAAGCCATCCGAGGTCACGTGAGGTCAAACTGCTGATTACGGTCATTAGGCGTTGTATTACATGTTTATTGCCTATTGATTGCGTCTAGAGCGTAAAAAAGTTAAAGCGATATTAATTTCAAATAACTCAAAATAAAAAACAAAAACGCAAATGCATTTTATATCCATGGTAGGTAATGCCGTTGAAAGTGCTCGATTTTGGTCTTTGGAAGGTCATAATTGTCAGTCAGTTTTAATTATCAACTTCAAAATTTTGCACACGTCAAATCTCGTAAAGAATAAAACTTTCGTCATGATATTTACTATCTGACATGTTCTATATATAAATTCATTTCAAGCATTGAGAATCGAATGTGCGGAAAAAAAAAATCATCATAATTTAAAAACTCCGTACAGCAGTATGATAAAGCCGAGCCTATGCCAGCAAATTAAGTATCAAAATACCTGTACGTGAACGAGTTAGTGCCTAAATAGTTAAACCTGCAACCAAAAGTGACTAGTAGTTAAAATCGGCAGGAATTTCTGAATGAGCAGATTCCCGGCTGAGTAACTCGTTGGCAGGCTAAAATCCTGCCCCCCCCACCCCCCAACTTGAAACAACTTCCTCGCTCCCTGATTATCTCCGCCAGTTCCCATATTCCCATACCGCACCACAACAAACGCATTTTACAGTAGACGCGCTTATAACGCCCACCTGGACCAGCATTTCTGCGTAAAAACTGGACGGGCGCTTATCCGACGTTCCTAATATGACCACATAAACAACCAAAAAATCATTGATAATCACCTGCGGTATTTATTGAACAAAATCATCCATCGTTAGCTGCCTCAATATCTGTTTTTCTCACGCAGAAATTTGTGCACATCATTAGCGGACGTTTCAAACCCCAGTATTTTCTCGAAACCTTTCCTTTCAAGGCCTGTGTGGAGCTGACGAAATATCGCCCGCATTGGAAGGGCTCGGCTCCGGCTCGCTCTCCGACTCGTTCGTTCTGCGGCCGGATTTCACGGAACGAAAACCGCGGCACCACGGCCGCTTGTACACGTGTAGAGATGGCACTGAGTGAGCGACACAATGGCTTAGCGTGCGCTGAACTGGGCGCTATAACCGAAGTGTGGGCGCTATTGGCTGAGTTTCTGTCTATACTTTTATGCAGGAAATTCCGTACCGGGCCAACTTGAGCGTTATAAGCGGCTGGGCGTATTAACCGTGGGCGCTATAAGCGGCGTCTACAGTATTTGCTCTGACTCTCGCTCCGTGCTTCATTCACTTTCTTCAGTCCATAATTTATCCCACCCTACAATAATCCAATCGCGAGTCTTGCCACTCGTTTTCCCAATAAATGAAAAATAATGCTCCTATAGATACCAGGTCGCGCTCGTTATCCCAGTAACGACAAAGCTGCATCATGCTGCCAGGCCATCCTCAATGACCCTCTCAAATCACCGCATGTCCTGTCTCAGATTTTCTCAATTCAATTACATTCCAGTTCTTATCATTAATTTAGAGTGACTGGCGACCTAAACCCGCGCGGCGCCAGAAGCGTAAATATTACCCCTCCTCCCGGATTTCCGCAATAACTTGAAAAACTATAACAGATAACGACGTCAAAGTTTCAGTACCTTATCCAGCATCAATTTGACGTCTTCCTAAAAAAATGAAAAAAATCAGAACTTTGGGAGAAAATGACGTTTTGATGACGTCATGTCATGCAATTTTGGGTTGAATAACGATAAATGTTTGATGCATCGTAGAAAACATAGGTTAAATGCAAATTGCAAACGCTTAACTGTTTTAAGTAGGAAATTAAATTCTCTACAAAATGGCAATCTCTGATTTCTAACATTTTGGGTGTTTAAAAAAAATGAAATTTTGCAAGGTATTAAAAAAACTGGAATATATATAAGAGAACCATGTGTAAGAAATACCCAAGCCAAATTTCAAAGTAATATCTTCATTTTTCGGTGATTGATGCTCTCCAAACAATGTAGCAAAGACGTCATTTTTCCAAAATAACGTTTTCTATTTTTGACCTGATACAGATATATAAATGTCATTTTGTTTTTATGAGACAAAACTGACCTAGTAACATCATTGTTTATCATATTAGTCATTTCCCAAGTTTTGACCTAGAACCTGATCTTGGACTTTTTTTATGGGTCAAGTTGTAAAAATGGCTGTAGCTATCGAGTTTTACGCTGTAAAAATAACCCCGTAAAAACATTCGTGTCACAAGACTTTCGTTGACCTCTTGTGACAGACCTCTGACCACTTGACCTTGACCTTGCATGCAAATCACTTTTACTTACATGCAGAATGTATACCCCTTTGAGAGCTTTTAGGCATTATATCTTAATCAAAAGGATTATAATTGAAAGTATGAACCATTAACTCAATTAACTCGAATTTTTCATATGACCTGACCGTGACCTGACATTTGACCTAACGTGAAAACAATCGGTATGCAATCGATTCGTTTCATTGAGAGCTTTCGATCACCGCCTTGCGCGTCTCGCTGCGGTTATTGGTTCGAAAGATACGAGGGGGGTAAAATTTACCCCCCCTACGCCGCGCGTTCGGCTGGAGACCCCTACACCGCGCGGGTTAATCAACACTATCATCTTCATCCTGTTAAACCGATTCTCGCACGCTGGCCGTCATCGAATCAACATACTCAGTTAAAATAAATTATTATTGCTTGATTTAGGCAGGGTCATATGAAAATTACAGCATCGATCACGAACCGCCACGGCTATATGTCACAGATGTCACATTTGACATTCAATTCATCACCTGCTTCTCATATGTCCACAATATGCCACAGAAAGTCAACCGCTATTACGTTATGCAGCCGCTAATCGGCTGCCTCTAACGCTTCCTGTTAGAGGAGATTCTCATCTTGATTCGCTCGCACTACTTTTCGATTTGTTACATTTCACAAGATTATAACTAGTTATATTACGTTATAATGGGGTTTTTACTGTGCAATTTCACAAAAACGTGCAGGTTTTCTCAAGGGCGTCGCCACTTCTCGAAAGTTGGGGGGACGGGGGTACTTTTAATATTTGTGTATTCTATTCAACGCCCATAGGCGTAATGTTGAAATCCGAAAATATTTGGGGGGACGCGTCCCCCTCCCCCGCTTCTGACGCCCATGGGCTTACAACTTTTAGCTAGGCTCCGTTTTTTGCTTGTTTGGACTGTTCCTGGCGGAACACACAACACTTATCCCGCGCATCGCCGGGGGGGGGGGGTGATCCCCCGCTCAGCAGGGTTTTCTTTAGGGAGTAGCGGAAAAACGGCGGCGCGCAGTGCCGCCAAATTTCGGCTTCAGCTGTTTGGGCATCAATTACCCCACATAGCTTAAGAAACAAATATCGCGGGCATCACAGGTCAGGTTCACCAGGCCATGTCACGTGACCCACCTTCAAAAACGTTTGCGGTCATATCACAGCCAGATTTTCGGCTGATCAGTTTCAAACTTGCAGGATTGTATAAGGGCATATGTACCTACAATTTGTTTATCTCGGATTTTGTATTTCGGTGCCCTAAGGTCGGATCAGTTTCGTGATCTCCCCATTATAAGTGATTTGGAAAACATAAATGCTTCCTATTTCAAGAATATGTATTGGATCAGGCCAATTATTTCAGAATCATGTTTTTTAGCTCATTCTTGTTGACCCAGGTGCAATTGTTGCTAAGTGACTTCTAAAAAGTCATCTTAGGTCAGGTCAGTCATCTTAAGTTAGCTCTAACTTTTCCCCTCCCCGGCCATAGCCTACCGGCTAGCTGGGAGGAAAAAGCCTGCCATAGCTTGTTCCAGTAGAATAAGCCGTTAATTCAAATCAGGGTCAAGCGGTGCGCATAGACGCGCTGGACCTATTGGGAAAGTTAGGTCAACTTTCAATGCTATGTTGTAAAGTTTGTTGGCTTCATGGTGTTCCATGTTTTGTGTATGTACTTTCGATGCAGGCAGATCTGCTTGGTACTGCTATCTCTTATTTCGTCTTGTGGAAATATTATATATATATATATTATATATATACTATATATATATATATATATATAATGTAGAATCGTTCCAATTAACAATAATTGCTGATTGCACACGGCTGCTGAATGTTTGTCTTCAGGCTGTCATTTTGGAGGCACGAGAGCCTTCAATGACTCTCCTCTTAAAAACTTGCTTTCAGTTGTGATAGCCAAAGTGACCTCAAAGTATTGCCCACAATTTATTTTCTGTTAGTTTGGATTTTAAGTTAATCATTTCGCTTTATATCAAATATAACTCAACTCTAAGGCGCAGTTTGCTATGGGATCAGAGGGCCGATTGGCTATTACCTAATTCGAATTGTCATTGTCAAATCGCGCTAACCCTATGAGGCCATGTACAACTTTTCACACATCACTTATTGAACTTGTTCATCAAAGTTTTGTTTCGCCTTGTATCGCCAGTGGTTCGCCATTGTTGCCACTGTCTAGTGGACAGTACCCACTGGTCCCACCCACTGGTCCCACCCACTGCTCCCACTGCTCCCACTGCTCCCACTGACCCCACTGACCCCCGCTGACCCCACTGACCCCACTGACCCCACTGACCCCACTGACCCCATTAGCCCCCACTGACCCCACTGACCCCACTGACCCCACTGACCCCACTTACCCCACTGACCCCACTGACCCCACTGACCCCATGACCCCACTGACCCCACTGACCCCACTGACCCCACTGACCCACTGACCCACTGACCCCACTGACCCCACTGATCCCACTGACCCCACTGATTCCACTATCCACACTGCCCACACTGTCCTCACTGACCACTGCCCACTGCTCACTAGCTACCTCTCGCCTCTCGACGAATTACGCTTCTTTATCGCGTTTCGTCCTCGCGTTCGACATTCTCTTGTGTAGTAGATGGCATCGTAAATAAAACCAGACTGATTTTGCCGCCATCAGCGTGACAGCATTGTGCTCAGGGTGCCCTGTATAACATGACTGGCTATAGCGTGACATGGAACCATTATGTCAACGCGCTCAGATTGGTCAATTCGAAGGAAACAAATGGCCATTATTGGCGCAGAGACGAACTTCAACAACACCGGTGGGAAAATATGGGCAAATAATTCAATTTGTTGGAATTGGCCAAACCAATCAAGATAAATATAATAGAACAAGATCAACGCATAACTGACGAAATCGGTCGGTCGCATGTCAGATCTATCCGATGCATTAAATCATTGCGCTTTGTTCGCCAGCGGGTTGACTTACCAGAGTCTCCGTGTCGCGCTGCGCCGTGTCTCCGCGGCAGACCAGAGGCTCCGTGTCGCCGTGTCTCGGCGGCGGCGGCCGCTCCTGGTGTGTCCCAGCACGGTCAAACACTGTCTCGGCAGCACGCCGGGCACGCCGTCCAGGAGTATACTGCACGCGAGCGGCGGCTACGACTGGCCCCGCCCCGCCCCGCCCCGCCCGCCAGTCTCTCTGATAATACGTCACCGCCGTGCGTGCCACCGCGGCCGACTCGCTGTGTCACCTGACGGGGGCGGGGACGGGGTGGCTTCTGTGGTAACCTGTCCAGACGGTCAGGACACCTGTCAGAGCCGTGACATGGTCAGCTGGGCAGGTCCCAGGGGCGCAGTCGGGGGGTGCTTTTGGGGCTAAGGCACACCCTGTCGCGGCTCAGAAGGACCCATATCGGGTCTGAATGGGTTCATCGTGGACTCAGAAAGGGCCCGTCTCAGGTCTGGAGAGGGTCCATGTTAGACTTTGAAAGTGAGCATCTCAGTTCCGGAAAAGACCTATGTCTGCTCTTAGGCCAGGTAAAGGCCACCTCAGATCCAGATAAGGACCGTATAATTTGACCCTGAAAATATTGTCTAGGTCTGGAGAGGACTGAAAAGGGCCCATCTTTGAGCTGGAGAAGGACCGTTTCGGAAAACTCGGCCCAGAAAGGCCCCAGAACTGGTTAGGGCTCCTCTTACTCTTTAACTCAGGCATCGCATGATTAATGGTGGCTATTTTGCACTGCAGCGGCAGGGTCGCAGCTAGGGAGGGGGAGCACGGGGGGGGCAATTATCCCCTCTCCCTCACCGGTCACAGGTAGACCACCAACATTGGCACAGATACCATTTTAATTAGCTAAATGACTTTAAAAAAGCCACAGGGGAGCCCTCAAACCAGGCGAGCAACTCGGGTGCATGTCAAGGGCCCTCAGAGACATTGAAGGGCTTTCGAAGCATACCCAGGTGGTCTCTTGGGCATGTCCAGGGGCCAATTGAACCCACCCAGGGGCCCCAAAATGCCCAGAGGCCTCCCGAGCATGTCCAGAGGCCTATTACCCCAATACCTGTCCAGGGGCCTCTCGCATCTCCAGGGGCCATTCAGCTCATTCAGGGTCCCAAAAACCTGCCAAGAGGCCTCGCAAGCATGTTCAGGGTCGAGCCAACCCAGGAGTCATTATCGTCTATTCAGGGGCCTCTCGAACTTGCCCTGGGGCCCATTGAGTCTGCTTGACAAAGCAGCCTGCGCAGTCCCTTTCCAGGTCGGAAGTGCCCCTTAGAAGGCTGGGGCACCCTGGACAGACCAGAGGGCCCCTAGAAAGTTCAAACGGTCCCTATTCAGATCGAAGAGGCCCCTGACCAGACCGAAAGGGCCCCTGAACGGGTAAGGAGGGACCCTAAACATGCCCAATTGGCCCCTAGCCAGCACAGAAGGAACCCTAGGAGCCAGGAGGGTCCCTCGAACATGTTGGCAGGGCGACAAGGCAGCCACCGAAGGTCGGAAGGGCGTTGACAAGGTCGGAGGGGTCCCTAGACGATCCGAAGGGACCCTGGGCTCTATAACAGTAAGAATGCCAGTTGTCCAGGGAGTTAAACTCAAAATTTTGGCAATTGAACTACAAATCCTATTATATGCGGGTTACAAAATTGTGCCATTTCTCGGCGCATTTATGCGTTATCAGCACTGAACGTTATCAGTTGTTTTCCTCCTTTTGGATGGTTGGGCAAAATAGTTCGCTGCTTTTGCATTTTTTAACGCACTTTTAAACGCACAATGGACTAGTTGCAGGTTACCTAATTTTATGTATTTCATTGAATGTATTTACCTAGTTATGTATTTACCTAGTTTTTATGTATTTCATTGAAAGCAAATTAATTTAAAATATTTTATAGTTTGTCAATATAATATAAATTCCTCTGAATTATCAGGATTTTAAATAATTAAGTATATTTACGTAATTTTAATTTTGCTCTTGAATTTGGTCGTGATGTCAATAAGCAATAGTTCCAGGCGCAATTATACCGAGGTAGTTCTTTAGCAGTTTGGTTGCACATTGAATTTGTAAAATAGAGTTAACGAAAAATTCAGCATCACGTAATCCGCGTGGAAATCAAGCACTGTGATATGGCTCGTTTCAAGAAATGTCACTCATTTGAATCATTGCAACATTTCCAAACTGAAACAAACATAAAGCACTAAAAATTGTGGGATTCTACCTTGTGACCAAATCAATCATCTTAACGGCAGCTCAAAGGCATTTTAACGGATTGCTACAGCCAAACTGAACCTAAGGATGATCTAGATCTCTTTCCATACAAGCTCTGGACCCGACAGACGCTATTTCCAGACAGCATTGAGGGCACGGTCGCATTTTGCAAGTAGTTTCTGGGGCAGTGTTTCAGTGAGGGCAGCATTCTGGATTTGATTCCACTTAACAAGTTCCTGTGGAGGTAACTAAAGAGTAATAGGGTTTAAGAAGAATCTCCGACCAGGAAGCAACTAAAGGACAACGTGGGAACCCTGCAGTGCGGACCATTCCGCCGAGCAGGTACCTCTAAGCAGCTTGTGAGTTGAGTTGGAGGGCAGAGCTGTGCCTTCAGCCGAAAACGGAGCCTATCTCGAACATTGTGCTTTCTGGGTAGAGGATATTAAGATGACGCCTTTGTGGTGTACACATACACAGGCATAATATTCTCCATGGAATTTCTGAGAGTTTGGTAGCAGTAGTCGATAGGAAAGCGTTTAACCATTTTTATTTGCCACGGGAGTTTTGGAAATAACATTGCTTTTCCATAGGGATGCGCAATATTTATTGCTAAAATGACGTACTACATCAAGTGCTTATAAATAATAAATCCTGTACATACAATATCCTCGGAATATTTGATCTGTATGAAAAATGATGTGTATCACGTTGATCAGCACATTTTTCTTATTATTTTACACATATTCACCAAACAACCTGCAACTAGTCCATTACATTTTTAGAGGTCCGCACCATACGCAGTTAGACAAATTGATAAAAATGCATATATAGGGCATAAGAGTAAAAAAAGCGCTGCTCCACGGTGCAATGGATTTAAGAACTCCTGGTCTTGAGCCTAAAAAAGATATTCGAAGTTGGTATAGCTGATTAAATTATTGGTGTCGCTTGTCCCAAAGTTGATATGGCAGTTTGCTGACTCCAGCTCCTAAAAGTTGGTTTGGCCTATGCAGACTTGTAACTGACTCAGAGTTGAGTCATGAATCGACTCATGAGTCTCACATTTTTGGATGAGTCATGAGTTGAGTCGACTCAATTTTTAAAAGCGGGACTTGAGTCAAGAGTCGAGTTGATTCAATCTGTTTGAAACAGAACGTAAGTCAAGAGTGGAGTCAGTTCTTTGGTTGTGAGTCAGAATTGAGTCGACTCAAACAAATGTGAGTCAAATGCAACAGGGACATAGCTAAGGGGGCATTGGGGTCACACCCTTCACCTGAGCAAACCAATTAACACTAGATAGAATGCGATTTATCTGACATCCGACCCCCCCCCCACAACCAGCATCAAGTAATAATGAAACTAGTGATGAGTCAAATTGAGTTGACTCAAAGGCATTTTTTAGTCGAGTCGAATCAATTTGTTAAAACTGCACTTGAGCCAAGTGTCGAATCGGTTCATTTTTCATAAACAGTTTTTGAGTCAAAAGTCGAGTCGATTCATTTTTTGTAAACAGCACTTGAGTCAAGAGTCGAGTCAGTTCTTCGGCTGTTGAGTCAGACTTGAGTCGCCTAAAAAAATGTGAGTCGTTACAAGTCTGGGCCCATGCCATACCTGTCATACTGTATTATCCATCATTGTAACGTGCCTTTTCATCCGTTTGGTTTGACCTTTTCAAAGCTTGGGAATGTGGCTTCTTGAACGCTCGGGAAGGGGCTTCTTTGGCCCTCGGACGAAATCCTGGCTACGTGCCTGATTCAGGGGCCTCTCTGAGTGTCCTGAGGGTTTGGTCCAATTCATTTAATCAAAAGTTGGAATACAAATACAAAGAGGGCCTCACAAAATATAGTGGCCGAAATCCGTATAGTTTTTTCAAATCCAGGAGTAGTTTTTTGGGGGCACCATGACTGGATTTCGGCGCGCTGCGCGCGCCGAAAAAACGGTTCCTCATGAAGACAACCAGTCTGCGAGCACCTTGGCAGGTAGCTACGTGAGTAACACAGTATCATATGATACGCCAGCATGAACACACCTATCACATGTAGCCATATAAATAAATGTCAGTTCTATATCTGGCACGGGCAACACGGAATCACAGTGAATGCAAAAAGGACATTACAACGTATGAAACTAGCACATATATTGAAAGTATATTGTTTTCCTGAGGCGAAATTTCCCATTTCCTTGTGTTTTAACCCGGCATTGACTGGGGGAGGGGGCGTTTAACGCCCCCCCCCCACACTGAGTTTGTTTCATTATAACTGGAAAAATTGGCGCTTTCAACGTTAAATTTCGGGTACCTTATTCTTCATCAATTTCACGTCTTCTATGCAGAAATGAAGCAATTTTTGTCAATATGTTTTTAGATATAGCGAATTTAGTGGCGTCACTACACATAACTTTTACAAAAAATCAGCTAAACTTTAACAGACCGTACAAAGGCAGTTTAATAATTAAAATACAATCAAAAAACAGATAAAGACTGTAAAAAATAATTGCTACAAAATGGCTCTCTCGGAATTTTCGAATTTTTGGTTTTTGACCCCCAAACTATACTTTTTTAAATGACTGCAAAATCAAAATTTTCAAAGATATTGAAAAACGAGCGAATTGGCAGAAAACTATATACCAACAACTAGCATACAAAAATGTAAAATATCATGAGTTTGTTTCATTATAATGAGTTTGTTTCATCATCCAACATTTCATTTTGTAGGAAGCAACCCTATTCGTATTTTCGGAGTGACCTATGATACCAAAAATTCGTCTTTGAGTTTTGTGCACCTCAACAGCTGCGACGACGCGTGTCCACCGTGTGATTCAAAGTTTCATGTTCTGACGCATGCCACGCTTAAACGGTTCATGACGAAAGATTAAACATGCCAAAATCGTAATCTGGGGACAATTTTGTGCTAGATATTGCAACTGTTATTGCATTATTAAAAGGTCGTCCAAATGAATTTCGTCGCGCTAATCAGGGCTCCTGTCCCATTGTGTGTTGGCCAGCCGCGAGGATTTGTGTAAATTAATATTATGTGCTTATTTTCAGTCTACTGTTATGACAACATGCTAAGGCTTCTTTTAACCATGATTGGTTTGATAAGAGGGATGCAAAAGAAAATCCAGTTAGACTATGCAGCCACAGTCATGATCTAGAGATCTTTCAGTCCGGCCCACCCCATTAGCCATTGGGTTCGACCAGCCATGGAGATAGCCGCCTCCCGCTCTGCCCATGGACGAAATCATGGTTGCGTGCCTACTCATAAGCACACCCACCCACACATCTAAGACACTAAACGGAACAAATGAAGAAGGAACTAGTTCTGTTCAGCTTGTTTCGCCAATATTGGCAACCTTTTCACGCCAGCACCATCCGCAACTGTCGTACCATCTGTGGGAAATGGCAACTGAAATGGCAACTGAAATTGTTTTTGTTCACAACACAAGCCCTGTGGAAGCGTGGCCAAGTTGTAAAGCGCTGATCTACGGTAAAAGAACCTGTCCCGACCAGCCTTGGACTTCTGATTGAACGGAACTATCAAGATAACGATTTTTTTTTTAAATAGATGAACGATTTTGGCAGAAACGAGAGTGATTGATAGCTGAATAAACCCTTCTCATTAACTTGACCGATATCACCGCCTGGATATTCATTGACTTGCTAACTTTCGTTCTCTCAAACCCTCCAGCGCTGTTCTGGGGTCAATTTATAACTTCTGAATATAAAAAGTTTGCTGCGATTTTCACTACCATACACTACTAGGACGTGCAGCAGTATTAGGGCGGTAGTGATGAAGATAAATATTACGGCCACATTTCCTACATGTCAATAGTGTCGGAAGAAGAAACAAATGCCAATGGTTTAGTGGAAAATTGATCCCGCTATAGTGATATAGCCTCTGAAATAACAGTATGCGGATGGACCTAATAGAATCAGCTGTCTGTTCTGGTGTGTTGGTACTCTGACGTGATATCTTCACAAGTGCTAAGTGGTCGGTGGGCTTATATTTCCTGTGCGTGCTTATGATGGTTATGTAAGGATAACTATATTACATTCCAGCAGGTGCTTAGGAGCTCATTTAAAGTGTGGGGAATTGGAAAACTTCTACAAAAGTTGGATTTTATATTCAATTTTCTAAAAGTTTCGTTTTTTATAATTTTTGGGGTAAGACAAAACAAATTTGTGAAACTCTGAAATACCTAGTTTGTAGCTCTTGTCATTTCACGCGTTTTAATGTTTGTATTTGCAATTTGCTTTTAAAATAGACTTTGGACGATTTGTCAAACATTTAGCTATTTTCGACCAAAAATGCCTTGTAGTGACGCTACTAAAATCGGTATATCTCAAATTTTTCAACGTAACTGCTGATTTTTTTTTTATAAATGATGTCAAATTGATGTACGCGAAGGTATGCCAAGTTTTACGTCGATATCTGCAACGCTTCGGAAGTTATTTAGGAAAAACCGATGGGGGGGTCGGATCCGACCCCTCCCAGGCGGTCGTGGGCTATGCCTCGTAATTTTGGACCAGGTATTTATACTCAAAAGTTGGGGGCGTTCCCCCCCCACACACACACTAAAAAAGCTGGGAGGTCAGCTGCCCCCTGCCCCCGGCTCCTACCCCCGGCCCCCGGCAAGTGGCATGCATGCCACATGCCAGTATTATTGATTGTCACTTTGGTCTGTTATTTGACGTTTTCCTGATACAGTGGTGTCTACACACTGGTCATTTGATGGCCATTAACTGCCAGCGATGACCGCTATTACGCTCGGCACCGGCTGCTATTTCTATTGATCTGCTACGGTCGATCCAGCCGACTACAGCTCATCACTACCTCACGACTTCCTGCAGACCTCAGCCGTCACCCTATCCTTCAGAGCACGCGGAAGCAAATATTTGTCAGAATGTAATAACTTATATGTGTGCAGTGTTGGTATGTACTTACCTGGGATAGGTCAAACGTAGCGCGAGTGGCGGAGTATTCACTCAGCTGCGTGGCACATTCCGGTTTCGTCAGCCCTTGTGTCGTGGATCGACAGACAGCCTAATGAACGTGCCGAGCGTCAGAGGCTCCGAGGGGATTATGCGCTTCCGCCAGTATCATTTGCGCTTTTCGGGGGCTGAAGAGCTGCCGAAACTGAAGCCGCCGCTGGGAGTGTCGGTATTAGCAGCCTTGGCTCGCACCTTCTGGCGGCGCCGGCAGTCAGCTGGCAGATATCGCTCGTACGGTCCGACTAAGTCTCGATCGATCCAGCCCTGCGGCTAATCTGCCTCCGGAGACCGGCAGCGTCCCTCGTGTTGCTATGGTAATGTGCGAGTCTAGCGTCTTTGTATTCACATTTCCAAACATTTCGATGGAATAATGTTTCAGAGGCTGTCTTGATCAAACGCTAGTCAGTAAATTGTGTTTTGACACGTGGCATGTTTGTGATGATGTCCAAGGCTCCCATCAGTATCACTCATCACAATCACTGATCAATAACTTATTAATTCTGCTGAAGAAAGTGGTGAAAATTATTGATGGTAGTCATCCCTGAATTGCCCATTCAAATCCAATATTTGTTAAACTTTAAGTCCTTCAACTGAAAAGCATTGCCAAACAACAGTCCATTCTTCTGATGCATTATGCCATCATCCAGCATTTCCTCACCTTGATCAGATCAATCTTCAATTTGTCTTCAACTAATCATCGGAAATCAAGAGTAACGCGTCACTTCAATGAATTGTTCACTAGAAAACTATGCCGCATCCGTACAATAATATTGTTTGGTCCATGTCTATGATTCCTTGAAGAGAATGTTTCACCTTTCTGAAAGTTGTCAAATATATACGCCCGTTGCAGTAACAAATATGAAGTAAGTGCTGCTGAAAACGATGGTGATATTTAGTCTTGAAATGTCACAACATTTTTTTGGGGCGACAATGACATCATTGTTAAGGTATGGAGAGCTTTAGAGAATAGACTCAATCTTATAAGACAATTCTGGCGACCTGAATGCATTCAAGTCTTTTGTTATCGTAATCGCAGCAGGTAATACAGTCAATGTTCGAGAAAAACAAGCCATTTTTATCCCAGGACCAACAATCTCGAAGTCACTGTCAGACAAATCAGCGGCGGCATCAGCCTAGAAAGCAGAAGCATTTGGCAAATTATAAGATACATTGCTTAAAAACGGTAAAGTTTTTGGGAAAATGGTTTTAGTAATTGATATTTTTAATAACGGCCAAAGATGACACTCAGTTCAAAACCAATGCAAATGTGAAACATTCCCTTTAATATCACCAATTTCCGACAGCTAAATACGATACCCTCAAGTCCTTACAGAACAGCTAATCAAAGAAATTACAAAACGCCAAATACTTGATGAATATGTTGAAACAATGCAGATGAGAATAGGAACATACAATAGCCATTTTCACGAAGGATTACCGTGCGAATCGTTTTACAACATTTTACAATGTTTTGAAATGTTTCCATGAATTATTCCTTAACCACACAATTTTTACATGCGATTTTTTGCTAGAAATGTTCATCATAATTGTGTATCATGCTGGTAAGAATATAATATTTTGACAAATTGCGGTTCGGTGGTAATAAACAAAATAAGTATTGATAGGTCAGTTGTTATCGCCACCGACTGAAACATTTAAAAACATTTTAGAAACATTCAGAAATATTTTGTGTCGTGTCTGGCGCATAGTTACCTTGGCAGGTCACGTAGTTACGCTGTATCCCCCTACTCAACCCAGGGATGCATAGTACAAATCACGTACCATACTTGCCTATACATTTTCGGTCTTTTCGTGACGAACTCAGAACGCTCGCCACCACCGTACTCAACACCGCGATGGTCGACGCCATTGATTCGTAGACATGATGCAACCAGATGTGAAATGAAGTATGAAACTGAACGATTGGACTCTAGACGCATATTTTCTTTAAAGAAGACCTGTTTTGCATCAAAGACTTGTTATGAGCTCATTAAATGGTTCCATAACTATTTAACAGTGATCGTATTGCTTAAATCAGTAATAGTTTTATTGTATGTATGATATACTTCAACTTATTATATAGGGCTGTTTTCACGATGTTCTGATGCTTCGATGGACGAACAAAATTCAGATGGAAGAAGTAACCACGGAGCAATAGTTTGTCATTTGCAGAAGTGCTATAGTATATCGCCCGTCCCCACAATGCTCATTGAGTATTCAAAGGCCAAAACGTCTGGGGGCATGGCCCATGCCTGCCTCTGAATGCTGAATACCAAGTTGTTCTCCGCTCCAATAGAGTGTACGCTAGTCACGTACCCGCGTACGTCTGCAGGGTACGGCCAATATCTTGGAGTGCTACTGCTGGGCTTATGGTTGACAGTAGAGATGCAAAAAATATCACAAAACAGGAACAGGAACAGAGAAAAAACACCGCCTCCGCCACCGCTCATAAATGAGTCGGACCAGCATCAAGCCCAGCCACATGTGGCAGGCCTGCACCCGCCAGGCCCGGCAGCCAGCAATCTGCATGTCTACTTCATTATACAATAAACGATATTTTAACCTCCGAACTTGTGGTGAGCCCCAGCATGACACCGGCAAGCCCAAGTTCAGACACAGCTTCAGGCCCACCGGGCCTAGATTTGGGCCCGGCGCCGGCTCCGTGGTCATGAAACTTACATCTCTAGTTGACAGTGACTGGTATTCTTTACTCACAGCTGTTTCTTTGGCTTTACAAATGCAAGCATAATTTTGGATGCATAACAAAGTATCGAATGAATCCACTACAGGCACGTAGCCAGGATTTCGTCCAGGGGGCGGCGCTTTAAAAGGGCCCTTCCAGAGCGTTGAAAGGCCCGCACCCCCCCCCCTCCCAACCCCCCGAAAAGAATAAAACTCTACGGACTTCGGACACTTTATTTTGTGACTGCCAATGTGTTCTTCAACTTTTGATGAGCTGCATTTGACCAGGACCCTCAGGACCCTCAGAGAGGCCCATGAACCAGGCACGTTGCCAGGATTTCTCCCAGGGAGGTGGGGGAGCGCTTTAAAAGAGCCCATTCCAGAGAATTGAAAGGGCCCATTCTCGAGCGTTGAAAGGGTCTTAAGTCTGCTCAGGGAACCTTTAACCTGGTAAGGGACTGCGCTGGCTGCCTTTTTGCCCTACCGACATGCTCCGGGGCCCCTCCGACCTGTCGAGGGCCCTCTGTGCTGGCTAGGGGCCCATTCGACGTGTGCAGGGCTCTGTCCCGCTCAGGAGCCCTTTCGCCTTGTCCAGGGGCCCCTCTGACATGCACAGGGCTCTTTTAAGCGTCCAAGGGACCTCTGTTTTTGTTTTTCAGAAATGGTCCTGGTGGCGCTGCAGGGCCTTGAAGTGCTCTAAAATATCTAAAGACCACGCTTCGCGTGGTCTTCCGACTCTTGAAGAGCCCATGATACCGTGCTTTGCGCGGTCTCGTCGGCCCTTTTCGACGCGTGCAGCGCGCCGAAAAGGGCCCGCTGGGTCTCCAGGGGAAACGGCTAACCCCGCCCCCTTGGCTACGTGCCTGATTCACATAACCAGTGTCTATAGTCGTCTTTCTTCAACTAGGCGCATTATCATAGGGGCACGGCACAAGACATTGCTGATCGATGGCAATATTTACATATACTGTCTTTCATTACAAAAACATCAATTGCACCTTGACACACTAAGCTTGTTTTTAATTATCTGCTTAGGAATGCTGTACGTACACATTCACATTGAAGTGTAGCTGATTAAGTTATTGAGAATATAGATAATTCGTGCCATGAATAGGGATAAGTTCATGTCAGCCTCATACCGCCGGTAGATATTACGACACGAACTGCTATCCCCGTACCCGTCCCCCTTGAAAACGGAGGGTGTTTCTGAAAACGGAGGGTCTGATCCGAACCATCTTCATCAGCGGCGCTATATATGGTCAATCAGCGCTGATGCCAGGCGAGTGGGTGGCTCAGCATATGGCTATGTCGGGGTGAGCGGAGGTAATGGGGTGTGGTATGATCCCTCCATTACCTCTGCAGTGCCGCCGGCCGCCGGCACCGGACTGTCGCGCCCGGCCGGCCCTATGATCCCTCCATTACATCTGCAGTGCCGCCGGCCGCCGGCACCGCACCGCCGCGCCCGGCCAGGCCGGCCCGAGGCGAGGTGTGGTATGATCCGCGCCCGGCCGGCCCGAGGCGAGGTAATGGAAATACGGAGAACGTGAGCCAAGAGCCTTCAGTATACGGAACTGATGGGATGAAGTTAGTTTGCTGATGCCTTCCAAACACGGAGCGTGATGTGAATGCCAAGTTGCAGTGGTGTGGCCTCAGGTTTTATTTGATACCGACTCGCCAGACAGAAGTTCGTGGCAGTCCAAGATGCTCGAGAATCACAGGGCTCAGAGAAGCAGATGTGAATCAAAGCTTGACGCCTAGTCGACAATCATACTGGATGCAGTGTCTTATAGCGTGGTATAGCGTTCCTTTAGGCTATTCTGGTGATGATTCTGATCTGGAGGATTTTATATGAAGTGGTTGGCCATCTCGCTAGCAGTTGCCGTCAACGCACAGCTTTTTTAACTTGACCCGTGTTAGAAGTCTGTTGTTACTAGTGGTGCCAGTTTCAGAAAATATGTGTCCAATGTCCGACCGATTTCCATGACCATGGTCAGCTGAACGTCCGAAACTGTCCGAAAATCATTGTTTGTCCAAAATATGTCCAAAAGCAGAAGCAATTTATGATTTGGAATGTAAAACATTCAATGTATCCTTCCCAATATATGCATAAATATAGGCATTTGTTTCCAAAATCGCCACAGTTAAGATATACGAAAGTCACAAGCATCATATATCCATTTATATACCGGGAAATATGTGTATTGATAAATATTAACTGGGTAGGTGATTTTCACGACAAGCCATCCATCCTTGGGCATTGGATGTCCGAAAATGTCAAAAGAAATACGTTTTTGTCCGTCCGAAACCGAACCAATCTTCGGACAAAATCGGATTTCCGAAAACGTTTGCACCGATTGGCACCACTAGCTTTTGCTGGGATACCATCATGTTATATGTAATGATGCAAATAAACAAAGGTTAAACTAATCAATAATCAAACAATATACTCGAGTGCATCTCGCTCCAAACAAACGATACAAAAAATACAATAACGACGGAGACAACGTATCAACGGATGAATCAATTAAATTAATATCGTTGTTTCCATTTCAGTGCTCATTAATTTTATGGAAAAATAAAGAGAGCTTGTGAAAAACACTCATGCTCCAAACGAACTGGGTAAACATCTCCTGACTAGAGATACATTTGAACGTTAAAACATCCTCTGACAAACAGAAAAACGTTTTACTGATAATTGATAAATCATTTCCTTTAGCAAACATCACACCAGAACATATTGCCAGTTTTGCCGTTTCACTTTCGGAAACACAATCTGGCTCTCGACATTTACCAAAATCTGATGTTAGAAAGTGCTTGATGCTGCTGTGCCGTAAAGCCTCAGAGTTTCTAGCCAATAGATGTCTTCATAGACGACGGCCTGATGCATGCTAGTTCCGCATGGCTGCAGCTGTTTTCTTCTTCCCAGACCAACAAGATATCCTCAGTCAGATGACGCCTGATGCCAATGCTGTTGCCGCAAAGCTCAGCAGTTCTCTTCCCAGCCAACAGATGTCTCTCATAGATGACGCCTGATGCATGCTGTGCCGCATAGCTAAGAAGTTCTTATCCCAGCCAACAGATGTCTCTCATAGACGACGCCAGTTGCATGCTGTGCCGCATGGCTCAGAAGTTCTTATCCCAGCCGACCAGACTTGTAACGACTCACATTTTTTAGTTGACTCAAGTCTGACTCAACAGCCGAAGAACTGACTCGACTTTTGACTCAAGTTCAGTTTCCAACAGATTGAATCGACTCGACTCTTGACTCAAGTTCTGTTTCCAAGAGATTAGTCGACTCGACTCTCGACTCAAGTCCCGCTTTTGACAAATTTGAGTCGACTCAACTGATGACTGAAGTACAGTTTTAACAAATTGATTCGACTCGACTTAAAAATGCAAATGAGTCGACTCAATTTGACTCATCACAAGTTTTATTATTACTTGGTGATGACCGTGGGGGAGGGTCGGGTGTCAGAAAAATCGCATTCGATCTAGTGTTAATTAGTTTCCTCAGGTGAACGGGCGTGGCCCCAATGCCCTCTTCGCTATGTCCCTGTTGCATTTTACTCACATTTGTTTGAAGTCAGAATTCAAGCTCTGACTCGAGCCCGAAGAACTGACTCAACTCCTGAACCCAATTCTGCTTTCAAAACATATTTGAAATCGACACACTCTTGACTCGAGTCCTGCTTCTTCAAAAAATGAGTCGCCTGACCAACCCTCCATGGGCTCATCCAAGAATGTCTGACTCATGACGCTTCGATCATTGACTTCAACATCTGATGTTGTTACAAGTCGTGAGCCACAGAGGTCTCTCATGTGACGCACTGATGCATGCTGTCCGATGGCTCAGAAGTCTCCCCTACTCCCAGCCAACAGATATCTCTCATACAGATGACGCCTGATGCGATGCTGTATCCGCATGGCTCAGAAAGTTCCTTAAATATCCAGGCCAACAGATGGTCTCTCTATAGCATGAGCTGACTCTGACTGTTCCACGCATGGCTCAGAAGTTCTTATCCCAAGCCAACAATTGTCTCTCATAGATGATGCCTGATGCATGCTGTTCCGCATGGCTCAGAAGTTCTCTTCCCAGCCAACAGATGTCTCTGCACAGCTCAGAAGTTCTTATCCCAGCCGACCAGACTTGTAACGACTCACATTTGTTTAATTGACTCAAGTCTGACTCAACAGCCGAATAACTGACTCGACTCTTGACTCAAGTTCTGTTTCCAACAAATTGAATCGACTCGACTCTTGACTTAAGTTTTGTTTCCAACAGATTGTGTCGACTCGACTCTTGACTCAGTTCCCGCTTTTGAAAAAATTTGAGTCGACTCAACTGATGACTGTAATGCAGTTTTAATAAATTAATTCGACTCGACTTAAAAATGCAATTGAGTTGACTCAATTTGACTCATCACAAGTTTAATTATTACTTGATGATGACCGTGGGGGACGGTTTGGTGTCAGAAAAATCGCATTCTATCTAGTGTAAATTGGTTTGCTCAGGTGAACGGGCGTGGCCCCAATGCCCTCTTCGCTATGTCCCTGTTGCATTTTACTCATTTGTTTTGAGTCGAATCAAGTCTGACTCAAACGAAAGAACTGACTAACTCCGACCCAATTATGGTTCAACACGATTGATCGACACAACTCTTGACTCGAGTCCTGCTTTTAAAATGAGTCGACTGAACTCGAGACTATCAAAAGTCGTGACTCATGAGTCGATTCATTTGACCTTTCCAACTCTGAGTTAAGTTACAGTCTGCAGCAACAGAATGTCTTTCATAGCTGGACGCCTGCACTGCATTGCCTCGTGTCGCATGGCCTCAGTTCTTATCCCAGCCAACAGAGTCTCTTATAGATTGCACGCCTGAATGCATAGCTGTTCCGCATGGCTCAGAAGTTCTAGCTTCCACAGCCAACAGATGTCTTATAGCTGACGCCTGATGAATGCATGTTCCGCATGGCTCGGAACGTTCTCTTTCCAGCCAAACAGATTCTCTTCATAGATGACGCTATGATGCAATAGCTGTTCCGGCATGGCTCAGAAGTCTCTTCCCAGCCAACAGATGATCTCTCATAGATGACGACTTGATGCATGTGTACCGCATGGCTCACAGTTCTCATTCCAGCCAAGAGTGTCTACTCATAGATGGACGCCAATGATGCACGCCTGTTTCGCAATGACGTCAGCAGTCTCTCCCAGAACGAATCGAACCAATCTGCGGACAAATTCGGATTTCCGAAAATGTCTGCACCGATTGGCACCACTAGTTGTTACTGGGAGACCATCATGTTATATGTAATGATGCAAATAAACAAAGGTTAATCCTATTCTCTGCGGGCGGCCAGAATTACGTTAACCAGCGTGGGTGGAGATTCTGCCCCCCCCCCATCCCCAGAGATCTCGAGAACCACTCGGCCGATTTTGATGGGTCAAACACCATTCGATTCGTCGTGACGAAATCTTTCTTTTCGAACCACGAAATTACTTTTTGTTCAAAAATGGGGGACTGGGGGCAAAAAATAATATTTTTTGTGTTTTTTGAAAAGTCATTGTGGCCATGTGATTCGACCAATTAGTATGCAAAAAACATTATTGAGATTCCAATGTCATGCTCTTCATTTTAAGAAAGGGACAAGTACAAAAATGAAAAATGATAGGCGTACTCAGGGATAAAGAAAGGGTGGATTTTTGGATACAAAATATGTGTTTTTCCTTAGTGTTTGGGACGTGGGAACGTCACATGTGGGCTTTGTTCTTTTTGTAATTTGTAAAATGAAACAAATTGTGATAGGCGGATTCAGGTTAACAAACGTGGGGCACCATAGTGCCGAACACGACCTTTTATCTCCATCTTGCTTATTGTGAAAGTTGGGCCTACAGTTGTCGGAGAAATATCGCTCCCATTTTATGCGTACCTGGTTTTCGCCTCTGCCCCAAATAGATATAAATCCAATTATGTATAGATGTACAAAGCATCGACTTAGTTTCTGACGCTTTTATTCCACCGCAAGCTACGAAGGAAGTATGCGCCGCACACCCGCATTCGTAACAACCTCCCAAAAACATGACCCTGAAGCCGCCTCTGCTGGACCGATTTTTTCAATTTGAACCGAACACGTTTCATTCATATTTAGGAAAAGTCCGAAAGTTTTAAGACGATAGACGTAACGGTTCAAAACCGGCGGGCGAAAAACTACCGTGGGGGGGGGGGGCAGAATCTGTCCCCCGCAGGGAATAGGGTTAAACCACAGATAACATTAAAACATGTTATCTGTATCATGTTATCTGTGCTTAAACTAATCAATAATCTACAATCAATCAATCAATAAACCACAGATAACATTATAACATGTTATCGGTATCATGTTATCTGTGGTTAAACTAATCAAAAATCAAACAATATACTCGAGTGCATCTCGCTCCAAACAAACGATAAAAAATACAATAACGACTGAGACGACGTATCAAGGGATGAACCAATTCAATTAATATCGTTGTTTCCATTTCAGTGCTCATTCATTTTATGGTAAAATAAAGAGAGTTTGTGAAAAGCACTCATGCGCCAAACGAAGTGGGTAAACATCTTCTGACTAGAGATACATTTGGACGTTAAAACATCCTCTGACAAAAATAAAAACTTTTACTGATAATTGATTAATAATTCCCTTCGGCAAACATCACACCAGAACATATTGCCAGTTTTGCCGTTTCACTTTCGGAAACACAATCTGGTCTGCGCTTACCAGAATCTAGATGGAGAAAAGTGTCTGATGCATGCTGTGCCGTAAAGATCAGAAGTTCTCTTTCCCAGGCCAACAGATGTCTTCATAGATGACGCCCTCGATGCATGCTGTTCCGCATGGCTCAGACAGTTCTCTTCCCAGCCAGCAGATGTCTGCTCATAGACGGACGCCTGATGCATGCTGTGACCGCAAAGCTCAGCAGTTCTCTTCCCAGCCAACAGATGTCTCTCATAGATGACGCCTGATGCATGCTGTTCCGCATGGCTCAGAAGTTCTTATCCCAGCCAACAGGTGTCTCTCATAGATGACGCCTGATGCATGCTGTTCCGCATGGCTCAGCAGTTCTCTTCCCAGCCAACAGATGTCTCTCATAGACGACGCCTGATGCATGCTGTGCCGCATGGCTCAGCAGTGGGAACATACATGTCTTTTTATGTCGCACATGACGCACATGACACAGCCTAACAGTAAGACAGATCTTGTCACCGCTTGCCAAGTGTCACAGATCCCTTGCCTTGATCTCGCCTTCACAGATCTTGCGTGTCACAGATCTTGCCAAGTCGGCTGGTAAGCGTAAGGCGCGGCGGGTGGCCGGCGATATTACCGCCGTTCAGGGGCGGATCCAGGATTTTTTCGAGTGGGAGGGGCGGCTGGGCATAGGGGAGCATCTCTCAGGGAACAGGGGCGCATGTTTCCGGGAAATTGGGGCGCCGTATCTTTAAACATAAGGAGCGGATCTAGGATTTTCAGAAGGGAGTGGCATTTTCGCTGTCAAGGGGGCCCCATGGGGCTACAGGGGCACCAAAGGTTCCTTAATAACAACAAAATCCTGCCAAAATGATGAATTTCCTTGCGCTTACTCGTTAATAGTTTGTCTTATCGAAAAATAAAAGTTAATAAACAATTATACTGAATTATTTTAAAAAGCACCCTTACATATACAATATACACATACATAGCTATGCCGTCTGTCAATAGCACGTATATCCGAATGCGATCATCAGGCGCAGATTCTAGATTTCGGTCAGGGGGCGCGCCATACAAAAAGTTGTGCCCTCCGGGCATGCCATAAGCGCAACCCGGCTCAGAGGGGGGATGGCGCCCAAGTGCCCCCCTCCCCTGGATCCGTGCCTGATCATAGATATGCCCAGGTCTGTCTCGGCTAAGTCACTTCTCTCATATATCTCTCGCTCTCGCTCTCGCTCTCGCTCTCGCTCTCTCTCCTCTTTCTTGGATAAAACTTGTAAAATAATCGAGTTGGCTCAATGGCTGATTCGTGTGTTTTGTTTGTGATAATCTGTATATGACAAGCAACTATAGTGCAAAATAAGATCCAAATATACCCCTAGAAAAATGCGTACAATTGGTAAGATGAACATGGCACCCACAGCAGCACATACAAATAAATATCATGTGCGGCTATAAGGCTAAAATTGAAGACACGGCTTCAAGCCTCTCATTCACACAGCTCTCGCTGTGCCCGCCCCGCACGCTCGCGGCCGCTCGACTGGTACCTTGCAGAGCCGACCGGGTCACGGCCGGTGGGTGGAGTCAAGCTGGACCAGGCCCAACGTGGCTGGCCCAGCCCTTCTAACCAATCAGGAGTGTCAACGGGTGAGCCTCTATGCGGTAATTAAACCTCGTTACTATTACAAGTCAACGACAAGTACTCTAAATTTTGTTTTGTTGTTAATACGGGCAAAAATTGGCGCTAGTGCTGAAATAGACTGTGCGAAATTTTAATTCCGACTCAGCTATTCTATGAGAAAATCGCAAAAAAGACGGGGTCGTACGGGTCTGAAATCCATAATAGTAGCAGGTGCGAGTGTTTGTTCTTGGTAAACACGGGCGGCATTGACGGCGGCAGCCATGGCTACGGTGGCGGTGGCGGTGGTGATGTCGGCAGCGGTGGCGGTGGCGGTGTCGGCAGCGGTGGCGGTGGCGGTGGCGGTGGTGATGTCGGCAGCGGTGGCGGTGGTGGTGTCGGCAGCGGTGGCGGTGGCCGTCGCGTTAGCCGCTGGGTCGATGGCCCGGCCCCCATTGTTAGCGGGGCCGCCTCGGCAGCCCAGTGTCGTCGAGATACGCCCGCCGTGCTGCCGCACTGGCTTACACAGATTGATGTGCGGTCTGCCGGGCTCGCTGAATGGGTACCGTGAGTGGCATGCCGGCGAACGCCGTGTCCATTTTGCTGTATAGGTACCATGGAGGGCTCTATGGCACGCCTGGGAAACATTCTTTGTGGACTGCACATGTCTATTCAGCCACGAGGTTTGAGGAACCCAAAGGAAAGCTAGCACCTGGAATCAGATAATATATTCCGGCCATGAATCGGAACAAACGATCTTTAGCATGATCCTGATTGTAAGTGGTTGCATCAGTGCGTCGCTAGCAAAGCTCCAGCAGCTTCGGTAGCTATATCGGATTCGGATGTGAATTTCCCCTGGTTAGCTGCGAATCCACACCAAGCCTCCATCACTCCTTGTACTCCGTATATCGGATTCTTCTGGAAACGAGCACTGTCATCAGGCACGTAGCAAGGATTTTTATCTGGGAGGGGCCACGTCGGTGGTAAAGTAAATTTCTCTCCTCAATCATATGTTGTTGACCGGGGGGGGGGGAGGTCGGGTCGTCAGAGAATCCTATTCTATCTAGTGTAGATTTGTTTTGCTCAGGAGGCATGACCTCCGTGCCCTCCCCTGGTCACGTCCCTGACTGGCACACGACTTATGTGTGTGTGTTCATTTGACAACCCAGCTGTGCGACCCAAGCCGTGCTGTTCACGTTAACGACCGCCACGCCCAGCTGCAGCTGGGATTAAAATGCATAGTGCCGGCTGCCGGCATAACTAGGGAGATTGTTTCCTACGAACTCCACCATCCATCAGAAGCGTGCTGCTGGCAGTGGAGACGGAGCAGACCGCCGGACAGTGGCTACGGGCAGTGGAGACGGAGTAGACCGCCGGCCAGTGGCAGTGGAGTGACCGCTGGGCAGTGGAGCAGTGACCTACACTCCACAAACGCTTCAGTTGGTGGACTTTGCCCACAAATAAATATGCTTTGATATTTGTTTACCAACTACGTGAACTGAGTCGATGGTGAATAAACTTCAGCTGTACATACACTAATAGGTAATCATAACAGTTTTTACACCAAGGTTCGATGGTGCTGGTACAAAATTATAGAAAATTATATTTTCTGTATTATTCACAATCAGTTGAGAAGAACATCAAACGACGAGTTAGAATACATATTTTGAGAAATGATTGTGGAACCTGTCACGCAACTATCATCTGAGGTCATCATTTTGCAAAGTTCCTAATACCGCCCAGTTTTCCATTTTCCCTGCGTTCAATAGGTATGGCATACTATACGAACAACTTCGAATGTACATAGGTACTATGAATATTATTTATAAGGTCGCATTTGATTCTGAACATAAATTCCTAACAGCATAACCCTGCAGAGACCATAGTTTGTCATGAGCCCAGCCCAGCCCCATGAACACCAAGCCCAGGCCCAGACCAGGCCCAGTCAAATTCATAATATTGAGGCCCTTGCCTGGTCCTACCCATTCAGATTAAGCAATAAGTATATACTTACTTTACCAAATTTGCAATAATTATCCTAGCATATTTACTTGTGCACTATAAATTATAAATTATATCACTCACCTGTGTGTTGCTATGGAAGTACACTGCTGGTTGAAATATTGTTTAAGCTGTGACCTGGTCTGCGCGGCGCTCACATTACTTTAGCATTCTCAGCCCAGACCCGCCCAGAGCCCGAGATTTCCTCAAACTTGAGGCCCAGCCAAGGCCCAACCCATGGCCCATGGGCCAGCCCAGCCCATGACAAACTCTGCCAGAGACCCACCAATTTGGTTACTAACAGCCAGTGGTGTCTTCCTTTCAGGGGCGGAACTTTATATCTCTTTGGGGGGGGGCGAGCCCCCTCCAATGATTTCAAATTTTAACATTAGGCCTATGGTGTTGCATGGTAAGAATGGAGTTAAAATCTATCAAATTAACATTAGGGCCCCCCGCCGACCGATTTCATAAAGTTCCGCCACTGCTTCCTTTAGAAATAGGAAACGTTTTTTTTCCAATTTCAGGTGGTTTGGCACTTAGCTTTGCCACCACAGCGGTGAAAAACATTGGGGGTCCGATGGTACCATTGGTCAGACAAAATAATGTCGGGACCGAGGGCCTCTCCTAATGTATATCAATCGATACTGTCTATTCTATGCTAACAGCGCCCAGACCACGGTACCGCGTGCCTTACAAGAATTAAAGGGAGTGTGCCTACTCTTTTGAAATGTCAAATATATTTGTATTACGGTAAGAAGCTATTGCTTTGATTATTATTGGTTACGATAAAATTCACGTCTGGAGCCCCTTAAGTTGAATTTTTACTTATATTCTGTTTTGCATTTGTTTGTTTTCAAAAACTCATAAACGATCGTCACTATAAAACAAGAGTAGCGAAGATGTTACCTATGAATGTGCGCCACTCTGGCCACAGCGCTAACAAAACTATATCGCTACAGAAAAAACGTTTGGTTAAATTTTAAGAGAATGCTTCTAGTGCGCAAAAGCCGTCTCTTTGGCGCGGAACTATTGATAATTAATCTACTGCCAGTATGTGAATTGGCGGGACTGGAATATCCTCAGCAACTAGAAAGTGATTCTGGGGAAATGATTCGGAGAAGCATATGGCTAAATTCAGAAAAATATGTTCTACAGACTAGTGTCAACAACTCCACATGACCAATGTGAGTAGGCACACTCCCTTTAACCTGACCGGGTAGACTGACCCGCTGGACATTAACGTTATGCGGCACAGTCTAACCATGGTACTGACTAGTGACTACTGATGGCGATAGGTACACGATTTTCGGCTTGCGGAGGCTTGCAGATCTTACAGGGTGACATCTTGTAGCACTGCTAGTAACGACAGGCAGACCGAGTCCGAGATCACTTCAGCCACATCACTTTACTTCAGCCACATTGTGAAACAAGTGAAATACGACCAATAACCATTGGCCGCATCGCTTTGTTTCCGTCACAGCTGTAGGGACAGCCAAGGGCGGCGCCGCAGGGGGTACGGGGGACGCGTCCCCACATTTTTTTTAAAAATTATCTCTGCAGTCTGACCATGATGCAGAATAGTACTGGCATTGGAAATGGACGTTGCATGGAAATAATCGACTTAAAAATGCCTTCGGTCCCCAACCTTTGGAAGGTGGGGACGGCGTTGCAGGGGACAACAGTCCATCACCCTTTGTTGGTGTATGCTGTTGACTTTGTTTGGTCAATTGGTCAGTGGTCACTGTCTCATCACACATTTATTCTGCTGATAAGTTACTTCAGACTTGCGGTTCTTATATACTTTTAATCGAATGCCGTCTGTATTTCGTTTTATAGTAGGTATGCATTTATCAGTTTTCGAGTTGATGGTAAGAAATTGATACCCCTCTTTGCTTTATATAACTGCGTCTTCGTGTCCTGGAGCCAAAAGCGGTGTGCCAAATCAGATAACCCTGTTATCAAATGTCATACCACTGGATAAATTAGCCAATCATGAGCCATGGCGTACATTGATAGTCATACCAAGAATTCGAATAGTACCGGAATTGGAAATGTAATGAGATTTTCGTAAGACCAGATTCTTCGGAAAACAAATACCTTTTCGACGATAGAAGAAGGTTTACGTAAATGTCGCATCAAAACCACCGCTCTGCGTTGCATTGTTTTTTTTAACTATTCACGAAAAGTGCCCCCCTCCACTGCGCGTGTTAACCCTATCGTATTTTTGTAGAGCCTCAGAACCATATTATTTAATGTTTTATTTCAGGCACGAAATTACTGATCGTTAATTCGTTCATCTTAACATAAATAACACATTTTATAGCAGGACGCGTCCAAAATACGGCCCAGCTCTGTCCTGCCTCCGCTCCGGTCTCCTTCGTCAATCCCCTTTCCAGGCAAGTAATTCGAAACGCTGCCTCTGCTGGTGGCTGTCGCGCTGAGTGACGATATCTCTGGTCAATAGCAGGTATGCTAAACAACGACTCTGTCAAACAGAACAGTCTTCTACAATCTACATATCGCAGTCCCAGAATCTTTCCACAAAAGTTAATCTTTACAAAGATGATACCAGAAGCTATTGCTTTAGTAGACAATAATATATTTGTAGACATACAGGATATAGCAGATAGTTAAGATATTGCTTTAGTAGTGTAGCTATGAAACAGAGAACATGTGATATTGTCATAATAATATACGAGCTTACGGAAACATCTTCCCCCACTGAGCAGTCTCAAGCCTTTCATTCTCAGTCAATCTGCACCTCTGAGTGGCACCCCTTGACACGACCCGGTCAGCAGAGCGTTTCCGGCCGGCTCATCACGTGACCTGTCGTCGCCTATCTGGTCCGTGAGAGGTTGACTCGGTGCCGGGCTGCTGTATTTTTCGCCGCCGTCGCCGCCGGCGACAGCCCCCGACACCCGGCGGACCGCTCGGTCGACAAACGGCCGACGTTATTGGACAAGTTGAAGGCGGCGGCGGCGGCCGTCATGGGAGTCTGTTTGCAGAAGCGCCGCTCCGGCGGCGAGTTGGCGGCATGTGATGACCCGCCAGGTCCGGACTGAGCTCATAGTCATGGTGGATGGCACGGACGCCGGCCAGGACGCCCACTCAGCTGCCCACAATAGCTCCGGTACCGTCAATGCTTCACAGCCGGGACAAGGTGGTAAGCACCTACATACAATGTCGGCAACTTTAAGTTCGCGAAGTGGCAAACGTTTACATGTTATATTGTATTTCATTTTATATTATATTTTATCGGGGTTTACGGGAAAGTCAAATTTAAGGGCTTTCGATAAACTGCGTTGTGTTTGTAGGTAGGTATAGCTTGCAGTAACTTGTTCCATGCCTGCCGATCAGAGATTGAAAGTTGGCTCTATCAAACATGAAACGATCCACTTTGAATTGATCACCCCCTGCTCGAGCGAGTATTTCAGAGCGCACAATGCCATCACTATCTCAGCAGAGTAGCGCGCCGCTCTGGCGCTCTGTATAAATTGTCCCCAGTCCCTCCATCCCGACTGCCACTTTTATAGCCGCTGGTCGGCTGAAAATGAATTTGTCCCGGCACATGCAATGTATTTTACGACGAAAGACGAATGACGGTGCTGGGTCCGGCGCGAAAATTGTCCCTCGAGTGACTTATATTGCAGCCATGTAGCTCCTTCGCAAATGACGGCGGCTTTTTAGAGGCTCGGCATGCGATAAATGTGTTGCTGCCAACCCCGCTGATATTAAGAAACGGTGAGAGATTGTCCCAATGTACCAAACTCACTCTAAACTCGTCTAGGTACCTAAAGCCCCGAGCCCGAGGGTCAAGGAAGCGGTCCATGCGTCGCCCCGTCGGTTCGGTACCTGCTATCAGCTATTTGCTGCTGACCTGATCGGAACGTAACCTCCGAGACCGATGTGGTGGCAGCTCAGCCATGATGCACCAGGTTTTCAGCGTTCGTTGACGTGGGTGAGTTGTTTGGAATTTTTCCAGAATCTAAAACATGTCCTCTGACTTCAAAAATAAACTGAAGTATCGCAATCTGATGATTAGATTTGGCCACGAAAGTAGCAGCACTAAAACTTCTGCCGGTGGGAAAAACACGCGGTCCTTGCCCCAGCATCGATCCGCGCTAGTTATATAAAACAACAGCGGACTCGCCTCACCAAGCTCCACCTGCATGTGCTACTTAGAAGCGATGCCGAGGCCTGCCATACCCAGGGGTGGAACCTTATATCTTTTGTCTTGCGGGAGGGCCCGAGCCCCCCCCCCCCCAATGATTTCAAATTTTAACATCAGGCCTATGGCGTTGCATGGTAAGAACTGAGTTAAAATATATCGAATTAACATTAGAGCCCCCCCCCCCCGAGCGATTTCATAAAGTTCCGCTTCTGGTCATACCTGACCTAAAAATAGTGCCATCATAGAAAACACACGGGATGCGAATTGGACATTGGAGTTCGAAAATCCTTGAATGGAGAGCCATATATCTCAAGCCGCAAATCGCCACGGAGATGCTGTTCTCAGTAGCCAGGTACAGCAGAAGCTTTACATTGACCTTCACCGGCGCCCAGCTCCATCCTATGGGCTACACCGCTGGAGGGACATGTCTCCGCTGGTGACGTCAGTCGTCACAGATGGCAGGGCCTATATCTCCCCAAACGCCAACTGGACCCTTTTTGGCCGCACTTAGGGGCTCTCTCAGACTGCTCCTGAGCCCGTCTCAGGCTAAGGACAATGTCATTCTCAGGTCAAATGAGGGCCCTATCAGGCCAGTCGAGGACCCTCTCAGGACCCTCTCAGGGCAGACGAGGACCCTCTCAGGTCAGACGAGGACCCTCTCAGGTCAGATGAGGACCCTCTCAGGTCAGACGAGGACCCTCTCAGGTCAGATGAGGACCCTCTCAGGTCAGATGAGGACCCTCTCAGATCAGACGAGAACCCTCTCAGGTCAGATGAGGACTCTCTCAGGTCAGACGAGGACCCTCTCAGGTCAGATGAGGACCCTCTCAGGTCAGATGAGGACCCTCTCAGGTCAGACGAGGACCCTCTCAGGTCAGATGAGGACCCTCTCAGGCCAGACGAGGACCCTCTCAGGCCAGACGAGGACCCTCTCAGGTCAGACGAGGACCCTCTCAGGTCAGATGAGGACCCTTTCAGGTCAGATGAGGACCCTTTCAGGTCAGACGAGAACTCTCTCAGGTCAGACGAGGGATGGTCATCTGAGACTAGACGAGGAACTCTAAGACTGGCCGAAGGCCCTCTCAGGCCGACCGTGTGCCCTCCCAGAAATATAAGGGTCTGCTTGGGTTACGCAGGGATCCTCTTGAATACAACGAGAGCCCATTTCAACAGGCTATTCAAATTTCAATGTTGGTATGCATTTTCCATAAAAGCAGGCCTTCTTATTCAAATAGACCATTTTTGGCCGAGGGTAATTTTGCTAGCCCCTTCCAACCGAAAATCCCTTGCATGCCCCTCGTTATTTTGTCTTTAAGATGAGATATGGGCAGGTGTGGGAATGATTCAGAAAGCTGCTTTGCCCGTCCCCTCGAACATTGAGTACCTACGTGACGGCACCTCTGCCCTGCTGACCTCACCAGCAAATACCACGTGACTTACCGTCCACGGTACCGCCGTTCGGTGACGTCACAGGCAGCTGGGCGTGCACTGTGCAATCCAGGCGGCGGACCACAGCAGCCGAGTTACAGCTGCTGACGGCGGCCCCGTCACCGGGAGACGGCGGGCCACAGCAGCCGAGTTACAGCTGCTGACGGCGGCCCCGTCACCAGGAGACGGCGGACCACAGCAGCCGAGTTACAAGCTGCTGACGGCGCCCGCGTCAGCCAGGGACGGGGACCACAGAGCCGAGGTTACAGCTGCTTGACGGCGACCCCGTCACCAGGGGACGGCGGGGACCACAGCAGCCGAGTTACAAGCTGCTGACGCGGCCCCGTCACCAGGAGACGGCGGACCACAGCAGCCGATTACAGCTGCTGACGCGGCCCCGTCACCAGGGGACGGCGGACCACAGCAGCCGAGTTACAGCTGCTGACGGTCGGCCCCGTCCACCAGGAGACGGGCGGACCACAAGCAGCGAGTTACAGCTGCTGACGGCGCCCCCGTCACCAGGAACGGCGGACCACAGCAAGCCGAGGTTACAGCTGCTGACGGCGGCCCCGTCACCAGGAGACGGCGGACCACAGCAGCCGAGTTACAGCTGCTGACGGCGGCCCCATCACCAGGGGACGGCGGACCACAGCAGCCGAGTTACAGCTGCTGACGGCGGCCCCGTCACCAGGAGACGGCGGACCACAGCAGCCGAGTTACAGCTGCTGACGGGAACCCCGTGCACCAGGAGACGCGGACCACAGCAGCCGATTACAGCTGCTGACGGCGAACCCCGTCACCATACAGACGGCGGACCACAGCAGCCGAGTTACAAGCTGTTGACGGACGGGAACCCCGTCACCAGGAGGACGGCGGACCACAGCAGCCGAGTTACAAGCTGCTGACGGGCGACCCCGTCACCAGAGACGCGGACCACAGCAGCCGAAGTTACAGCTGCGGACGGCGACCCCCGTCACCAGGAGGACGGCGGACCACAGCACCGAGTTACAGCTGCTGACGGCGACCCCGTCACCAGGAGACGGCGGACCACAAGCCGGTTACAGCGCTGACGGCGGCCCCGTCACCAGGAGACGGCGGACCACAGCAGCCGAAGTTACAGCTGCTGACGGGCGACCCGTCACCAGGAGACGGCGGGGACCACAGCCAGCCGATGGTTACAGCTGCTGACGGCGACCCTCACCCAGGAGACGGCGGACCACAGCAGCCGAGTTACAGCTGGCTGACGGCAACCCCTCACCAGGAGACGGTTGACCACAGCAGCCGGTTAGCTTGCTGACGGGCGGCCCCGTCACCAGGAGACGGCGGACCACAGCAGCCGAGTTACAGCTGCTGACGGCGGCCCCGTCACCAGGAGACAGTGGACCACAGCAGCCGAGTTACAGCTGCTGACGGCGGCAAGTCACCGGGCCGGCTTCCAGAGCTAACACCGCCCAGAATGGCCGGCTAACACCGCCTGGAATGGCCGGCTAACACCACCCGGAATGACCGGCTAACACCGCCTGGAATGGCCGGCTAACAACACCCGGAATGGTCCGGCTAACACTGTCAGGAATGGCCGGCTAACACCACCCGGAATGGCCGGCTAACACCGCCTGGAATGGCCGGCTAACACCCCGGAATGGCGCGCTAACACCGCCGGAATGGCCGGCTTACACCACCCGGAAATGGGCCGGCTAAACACTGCCTGGAAATGGCCGGCTAACCACCGCCTGAATGGGCCGGCCTAACACGCTGGAATGCCGGCTAACACCGCGCTGGGAATGGCCGTGCTAACACACCCGGAATGACCGGCTGACACCGGCCTGGAATGGCCGCGCTAACAACACCCGGAAGTTCCGGCTAACACTGTCAGGAATGGCCGGCTAACACCGCCTGGAATGGCCGGCTAACGCCACCCGGAATGGCTGGCTAACACTGCCTGGAATGGCCGGCTAACACCGCCTGGAATGGCCGGTTAACACCGCCTGGCATGGCCGGCTAACACTGCCTGGAATGGCCGGCTAACACCGCCTGGAATGGCCGGCTAACACCGCCTGGAATGACCGGCTAACACCGACAGGAATGGCCGGCTAACACCGCCTGGAATGGCCGGCTAACAACACCCGGAATGGCCGGCTAACACTGCCTGGAATGGCCGGCTAACACCGCCTGGAATGGCCGGCTAACACCGGCTGGAATGGCCGGCTAACACCAGCTGGAATGGCCGGCTAACACCGCCTGGAATGGTCGGCTCAGAACAGCCAGTCTTCGGTGGCCGGCCGGCCGACTCCGGCTATACTGCCGTAAAGCCGGCCCAATAAAGCGATCAGCGGCGATCAGGGGATTGCCCTCCTCTCGGGCAATGTCATCGCTCCATGGCTATATTGAGCCAGCCAGCTCCTGATGCAGTGGCAGCTGAATTGCGGGATTCTCCCTGAGCCCATGTCCGGTCACCACGGGTCTAGCCGGAATCAATAAGTAGGTGAGGTATAGTAAGGTTTCTTAGTGTTTGTGCGAGGAACATGTTGATAGATTATTATGAAAATTGAATGCACTTTCCTTGAATATTAAAATGAATTATGTTCGGAATTACACTTTATTGATAAATCGACCACAGATCTTTATCAGTACAAATTAGCCTAAAACAGTAAGTAATAAGCTTGTTTTATCTGATTGTGATTTGTTCTAACGAATATCTGTGATCGAAATATCAATTAAGTGTTATTTCGAACTTCATTTATTTTAATATTTGAGGAAAGGTCATTCAATTTACATATTATTCTGAGCCCTGAGTTATAGTAAGTTTGAAGTCAGTAAGTGAATAAGTAATGAATAAGTTTCGTCCCTTATCGTCCATTGATAGTAACACGCACATATAAATCCAGAATGGGGGATGGAGGGAGGCAAATTTCCCAAAAGTCTTACACAATTCTGAAAACTCATCGGATTCTGCTTGCTTATGCAATGCATGGATAGCTGATTTAAGGCCAACTTTACTTTGTAAAAGTTGTTTCGATTTTCTTCTACATCTTTGCTTTGCCCAATCGTAGATTTGCACACGCATAGGTACTGTCGTATAGTATCAACTATCAGATATAATATTTGTTTCAGTTCGTCAGCGCTGCTTTTATATTCACTCGGCTGCAGGTTTGCAGATGAGCTGCGTTCATTTCGCCGCTGGCTGCACATGCACTCTCCAGTGCCGGTCACGACTAACGCGCGGTTATCAACACAACATCCGGAGCTGGCAAGGCTATGCACCGTATTCCCGCCCGAGAAACAGGGAAGCCATGGAGAGAGGAGAGAGAGAGAGAGAGAGAGGCGCCGCGAGAGATGGCTTCCCTGTTCCTTTAATGCACCTCCGAGCTGTCGATAGACGAACACGACATTCTCCTCTCCGTGTCTCGAGTCAGCCGGTTCTTTCTCAGACGGCTGACGTCATGTAATGTACAGTCAGTCTATTATGTATCCTTCTCTGTTTAGTTTCTTAAACTCATCTAATTTCACTTCTGTGTACATGAAGGACGGAATTAAGGGAACATGGTGTACCTACCATAGATTAGGTTATCACATGTTCCTTGTATCAGTCCTTCATGTACACAGAAGTGAAATTAATGAGTTTAAGCGAAACTAAAAAGGGAAGAAAACATAACTAGACACTGTACCTACTGTCATCACCTTGTGTCCGGCGTGGCGGACTCACTGTCGTCGGAATGTCACATGGTGGATGTGCTGTGTCCGGCCGCGTCTGAGCCCAGCAAGTTAACAGAGCCGCGGTCGGGCGGCTATCGTTACATCCATGTTTTCATTCTCATTCCAGTTTGCATTTTTATTTATAACTTCAGTTCGAATGTTTTGATTGGATGCATCTCAAAGATCTGGGCCCACGCTAAGCAAAGCTTGTTGCTCGGGCCCGGACTCCACCACCCGCTCGCGCGATTCCAAGTCATCGTCACGTTTTGAGTCGAAAGTTTGACGTCCCCTAACGACTGAGGGCGGTCCGCCCGGCCCGCTGACTTCATCTCACCTTCCTTGCGGCCTCTGTCACCGGCTGTAGGTCCTCTCCACCAGGGCAAATAGCGAGCACCGCAGAGTTTCGAACTCACTTTGCCAGCTGGCGGTCAGCTGGCAATAAATGCAGGCCCAGCGGCGCTCTCCCAACTGAGCTACACAGACAAAACAGAAATATAATTGTCAAGTCTCATAGGCTGCACGTTCTTAAGGTTGGCAGATCTCTGTAGGTTCAATTCCAGTCAAAGCTAGACAAAGGCATTGGCGAAAAAATCACGGTTTCCATGTTTATTGTCATTTCAAATTGGAGGCTCCGTGCTCTTTGAAGACACAACGCAACAGAAGAGGCAGAGACATATTATGATATAATAGGTGACCCAATATCTGATTTCCCCACTGGCGCTTCACACTGCGACATTCCAAAACGGGGACACACAATAATGGCATGCAAGCAACAGGTCTGTCGGCAGAGCTAAGAACGCTGTATACGTACGATAAAATGGCGAACAGAAACGGAAAATAGTGAACTACCGACTTAGCTCAGCGATGGCCCGCGAAGCCGCCAGTAATTCACACAGGACGTTCACCAAGACTAGCGGTAAGCAACTACCGCCCACTGTTTTGAACGCCATGATATGCGTTGTCATGCCAACGACTCTACCCAACTCTACACACTATAGACCGGCAGCGTAAAACGACAAGCCTTCGCAAATTTCACACAGAACGAGCGATTTTCTCGGCTTTTAGGGTGTGTACCTCCGCCTGTGACATACAATACAATGTCACAATCAAGTAACAATAGCACACACAATGATACTCATTCTATTCTGCAACGCACTACCCGCATCCAAACGACCTTCATAAGTACACACATCTTACTAAGATGTTCTGTCTAAAAAGGCACGCTTGAAGCGTGCCTTTTTAGACAGAACACGACATTTTGGCAATAATCTGACATACTGCTTTTTTAAATAACATCAGTAAAACTGTTAAGAGCATTTTTTGCATTTTGTTACCATCCACACAGCCCGCCACCAAGTATAACCTTCTCAATATAGTCTCTCCATCTAGGAATGCGCCCAGTTCCGGCGGCCTACATCCCTCCTGAGCAGCACCCGTTCACTCTGTCTATCTATTGTCTATCTACCACACACCACTGCTCAATGCTCACCCTCCACTCCTATCTACACCTTCACCTGTCCCACTGCCGAGACTCGGCTCCACCGCTGCCGCCTCACCGCGCAGGAGCAGCGCAGGAGGCGGCGCCTCTCGTCACCACGACACCTCTGCCGGCTGCCGGCACGTCACGCCGCCTCCCCTGCCGTCACGTCACGCCGCCTCCCCTGCCGTCACGGCGTCACGTCACGCCGCCTCCCCTGCCCTCACGGCCGTCACAGAGGACAGACGCAGCGCTGCAGGCGGGGCAGGACAGGTCCGGCAGGCAGTCGCTCGGCAGTAGCCGCGGTGACGGATAAGAAAGCCCACAGTCGCGGTCCGGGCGGCCCGCCGGCCCGGTTACCGCTGAAATCAGCCACTCTACAGACGGCTCACCATAGCACAATACAGTGTTCAATCCAGCTGCTCGCACGGGCGCACTGGTGAAGCTCCGGGCGTCCTCAACATGCTGCATTACATCATCGCTCCCGCGATATCACCAGATTCAAACTATAGTCTCTGTAATGTTCCTTCCGATTCATAATCTGCCGCGAAGGGTCAGACTTCACACAGCGTGGCAGCGTCAGGGTACACAACCCCCTCCACCCACCCACTGCGTCCCTCTCCTCCCTTCCAGCACGTCCCTGCACCCTAGGCACCGCTTCATCGCCGCTTCTTCTTGCCTTTCCGCTTGGCCACGGCCACCGTTGGTCTGTCCTCGTCGCTGGTCTTGTCGGTCCGCTCCCTGTCACTAGCAGAGCGAGAGCTGCTGTCGGCGGCCAGGTCCGGACACAGAATGTCCTCCCCCCAGCCGGCCTCCTGCTCCCGCTCCCTGTCGTACACCCTCTCACCACCCTCCTCCCGCTCTCCGCCCTCCTCCCTCTCATTAACCCTCTCTCCGCCGTCCTCCCTCTCATACACCCGCTCTCCGCCCTCGAACCCACAGCTGGGCTGGCGCTCGGCCGGCCGCGGCGGCGGCGGAGACGAGTCGTCCTCACTGGAGCGCGCCGTGTGGAACTCGTGCGCCGCCGGCGAGTCCTCGCCGTCGCTGCCGCTGGCCGCTGACGAGTCGTGGTCAGGGCGCGGAGGCAGCGGCGGCGGCGGGCGGTGGCGCTGCGGTTCCGGCTCCGGCCACGACTCGGCCGGCGGCGGAGAGTCCGCGGTCGGCGCCGGCGGGGGCGGGGGCGGCAGGAGCGGCTCGTCCAGCAGGTGGGGCGGGGGCGGGGGCGGCGCGGCGTCCCGCTCGTACTCTGAGAAGTCGAGCGGTGAGTCGTGTCGCTCTGGTGAGAGATGGACGTCCACACTGCTGCTGGAGGCCGAGCTACGGACCGAGTCACTGCGGCGACGGCGGCGGCGGCGGCTACAGTCTGACGGAGGCAGGGACACAGCGGTCAGAGGTACACTGACACAGCGGTCAGAGGTACACGGACACAGCGTCAGGAGGATACACTGACACAGCCGGTCAAAGAGATTACACTGACACAGCGGTCAGAGGATTCACGGACAACAGCGGTCAGAGGTACACTGACCACAGCAGGGCAGAGTACACTGACACCCAGCGGTCAGAGCTACATGACACAGCGGTCAGAGATACACTGGACACCAGCAGGTCAGAGAATACACGGACACAGCGGTCAGAGGTACACTGACACAGCGCGTCAGAGGTACACTGAGCCAACAGCGGTTCAGAGATACCACGGGACACAGCAGTCAGAGGTTACAACTGACACAGCGTTCAGAGGTAACACTGACACAGCGGTCAGGGTACACGGACACAGCGGTCAGAGGTACACTGATACAGCCGGTCAGAGATACAACTGACACAGCGGTCAGATACACGGACACAAGCGGGTTCAGAGATACACTGACACAGCGTCAGAGATACACTGACACAGCGCGTTCATTAGATACACTGACACAGCGGTTCAGAGTTACACT
Source organism: Semibalanus balanoides (assembly GCA_014673585.1). Classification (NCBI taxonomy): domain Eukaryota; kingdom Metazoa; phylum Arthropoda; class Thecostraca; order Balanomorpha; family Balanidae; genus Semibalanus; species Semibalanus balanoides. The sequence goes on along the minus strand of VOPJ01015966.1, from coordinate 6,955 downwards.
GGACACAGCGTTCAGAGCATACCACGTGACACAGCGGTCAAGGAGGTACACTGACACAGCGGTCAGAGGTACACTTTACACAGGGTCAGAGGTTACACTGACACAGCGGTCAGAGGTTACAACTGACAAAGCGGTCAAGAGATACACTGACACAGCGGTCAGAGGTACACGGACACAGCGTCAGAGATTACACTGACACAGCAGTCAAGGTACCACTGACACAAGCGTCAGAGGTACCACTGACAACAGCGGTTCAGAGGACACTGACACAGCGGTCAGAGGTACACTGAACACAAGCGGTCAGAGATTACACGGACACAGCGGTCAGAGATTACACGGACACAGCGGTCAGAGATACAATACACAGCGGTCAGAGATTACACGGAACAGCGGCCAGAGGTTACACTGACACAGCGGTCAGAGTACACGGAGACAGCGGCCAGAGGACACTGAACACAGCGGCCAGAGATACACGGACCACAGCGGTCAGAGTACACTGACACAGCGGTCAGAGGTACACTGACACAGCGGTCAGAGGTACACTGGACACAGCAGTCAGAAGATACCAATGACACAGCGGTTCAGAAGGTTACACGGACACAGCGTCAAGAGATACACTGACACAGCAGTCAGAGGTTACACTGCACAAGCGGTCAGAGGTACCACTGACACAGCGTCAGCAGATACACGACACAGCGGTCAGAGAACACGGACACAGCGGTCAGAGGTACACGGACACAGCGGTCAGAGGTACACGGACAACAGCGGTTCAGAGAGGTACACTGACACAGCGGTCAGAAGGTAACAACGGACACCAGCGGTCAGAGGTACACGGGACACAGCGGTCCAGAGATACACTGACACAGCGGTCAGAGATACACGGGCACAGCGTTCAGAGGTACACGGGACACAGCGGTCAGAGGTACAACTGACAACAGCGGTCAGAGGTACACTGACACAGCGGGTCATAGGATACACGGACACAGCGGTCAGAGGTACACTGACACAAGCGGTTCAGACGGTACACGACACAAGCGGTCAGAGGTTACACGCGACACAGCGGTCAAGAGGTACACTGACACAGCGGTCAGAGATACACTGACACAGCGGTCAGAGATACACTGACACAGCGGTCAGACGCAGAATAATGCCTCTTTAACTTCAAATTACAATCAGTCAAGTTCTAATTAAAATAAGTGAAGTTCAAATAAAAATTAGTCAAATTCCAATTGAAGTCTAAGTTCAAATTAAATAAGAAGAGTTCAAATTAAAATGAGTTAAATTCCAATTGAAACAAGTCGAGTCAAATTGAAATAAGTCAAGTCAAATTACATCAAGTCAAATTAAATTAAATCAAGTCAAAATAAAATACATCAAGTAAAATTAAAATAAAAAGAGCTCAAATTAAAATAAGTGAAAGTTGAAACTAAAATTAAAATATGTCAAATTAAAATCAAAACGTCATCCATCAAAGCGTGGTTAATGGCAGTTACGATAACATTGATGCCAAAGCACTTACGGCTTAGTATTTGCTTTGTCGACTCTATCGGTGTTAAGTAATTGGAGATGCTTAGGGCAATATGAGACACTTATAGAATGACTTAGGAACGAGTAATGTAACAGCAAAATGACTGGCAATCTGAACCGTTACACGAAACGACCTCTACTTCGTCTCCGGCCAGTATATGCAGAAGTGCAAAATCTTACGCACTTGCCCACGTGCGAAGGTGACCGATTTGGAACTTAAATGAGCCGATGTGACTTACTTGTACTTTTAAATCATCAACTTATTAGTTATTACATAATAATGTAGAAATGTTTGACTTTTTGGGGGAAATCTTTACATATTTAGTGGTTTGTAAATCATTTTGGTACTATTTAAATCTTTTCAGGTGTTAAAGACTCGTGAAGTTTTTTATCACCCCAAAATAATTCCAAAGACAGCGGCTAAGCGCTGCAGAATCTTACGCACAAAGTGGGTGACCCTATTCCTTCACCATTACGACTGTGACCAAGTGCGCGCACTTCGTTGTAACCATTGAGACATTGCGTGAAGGTTACCTTCAGGCTTCAAGTGACATGCACATTTGCCTTCATGTGGTGTTTCCCGACGAGCTGCCAAAAACATCTTCTGCTTTGAAAGTTGTGGCAGCGGGCATGTTTTGTTTATACCAGAATCTGTGTGTTGAAGACTGAAGTGCGGCTGGTTGAATTTGATTTTTGCATGGCTTTACCTTTAATTTTTTGTTGATAATTGTTCGAGTTGCGTCTCCGGAAAGATGAGATCCTCACTCGTAGACAGATGTATTGGCGGTAAGGCGTACCGGGAGACTGTATGGTACACTGGTACAATAATGGCGGCGTAAGTGCCGCGCACACCCGCACAGTGCCATGCCCCGGCTCCGACTCTCCGGCCGGTCCCGAGCCGACCCCGGACACCGACCTGCCATTTTAATGACATTTTAATTTAAATTTGACTTTTTCGAATTATATATTTTTATTTGAGTTTGACTTAATTTAATTTGAACTTGATTTACTTTAACTTAAACTTGCTTATTTTAATTTGAACTTGACTTATTGCAATTTGAAGTTAAAAAAGTGTAGACCAGGGTGCGCAGACCCAGTGAAAACGAACGGCACAGACAGCATGAAGCTAAGGCAGGGACAGAGAAATGAGAGTGGGACCGGACAGACAAAAAGTAAGACAAATGATGAGACCAAGACGAAGCTGACATGGATAGTGAAACAAAGGAGCGGCGAGCAAGACAAAGAATGAAACAAATACAGAAGGTGACAGCAAAAGAGACAAAAAACAGGGCAGGACAACACTATGGCGTGGGATGGACGACAGAGAAGACCCACAACTAATAATAGACAGCTGGCGCCGGAAGCGCCAACATGAAACAAACAGAAAACCACTAGGGGCCATTCACCACTAATGAAACACAGGGCAAATACACAAGCAATAGTGGATTTATTGTATTAATTGTTCCTGTTCTGCAGCTGCGAAAACTTTCTGTTGTTTATATGGTAACGCACTTTCTCATATGGGAACATCGGGAACGGAAAAGTGTCGGGATTATGGATGCAAGACCGTCTTATATACTGCAAATCAATGTTCGATCCGGTCATCTGGCTTCGGCGCCGAATAACCGTTAATGCTTTCACGAACGCCCGTGCCCAATATCGGGCCGACTATTTATCGTGGCCGGGTTATAGGCTGGCCGGCCGGCATATCGTCCGGTGGGCAGTAGCGGCAGTCTCTCGAGCCGCAGCTGCCGACCGCACATGGGCCAGCTGCGTCACAGGACCAGAGCTGCGTCACAGGACCAGAGCTGCGTCACAGGACCAGAGCTGCGACACAGGACCAGAGCTGCGACACAGGACCAGAGCTGCGACACAGGACCAGAGCTGCGTCACAGGACCAGAGCTGCGACACAAGACCAGAGCTGCGTCACAGGACCAGAGCTGCGACACAGGACCAAAGCTGCGACACAGGACCAGAGCTGCGTCACAGGATCCTCGGCGACACAGGACAGCCGTCAACCAATACCATCGATAATAATACGACGCATTCGACGAGTGTTCGAAACTCAATCAATGCTGCGCTGTCAACGTGTGAAAGTCAGACAGCGCCAGATTCCCACACAACTTCGACCAGCATCCCGTTCGATTGCAATCAACGGCGCTCAGATTTTCCACATGGCCGAATACTTTTGCTAAGCCCCCATAACCCTGTCACTAGCCGCCATTTCAATAACGCATGTGGTCCTGATAGCCGGGTTCAGCTGGGCCGGCACTGCGTCCATCCATGCGGCGACATCAAGCGTGAAACTGCTCCTGTCCAGAGTCGCAGGCGAGCGAGACAAATAATGAAACAAATACAGAGAGTGGACGACAGAGAAGACCCACAAATAATCAAGAGCTGGCGCCGGAGGCGTTAACATGAAACAAACAGAAAACCACTAGGGGCCATTCACCACTAATGAAACACAGGGCAAATACACAAACAATAGTGGATTTATTACATTAATATCTCCTCTTCTGCAGCTCTGAGAAACGTTCTGTTGTTTATATGGTAACGCACTCTAGGACCGGACAGGCCGCAAGTTTCGAACCGGTTCAGGGTCGGTTCTGGGTCGGTTCTGGGTCGGTTCTGGGTCGGTTCTGGGTCGGTTCTGGGTCGGTTCCGGTTCAGTTCCGGTACGGTTCCGGATCGGTTCCGGGTCGGTTCTGTGTCGGTTTCCGGGCCAGATCGGCAGATCAGACGGTGAGGATGCCCAGCCGCCCCCTGGATGGCGTATCCCCTGTCACCGATCCCGGGCAGCTGGCCGATCTCTGACAATCAGCAGGCGCGCTCCGTGTGTGTGTGTGTGTGTGTGTGTGTGTGTATGTGTCTGTCTGTGGGGGATATGTGGTGTAAGCGAGCACATGGGAGTCTGGTGTAGCCTGGTGCCTCGTCTGCCGGACGATGTGAGGCCATCTGTGACCGGTAACATGCCTCTCGACCAGCTCTGTACCTCCGATCAGACAGAGTCGGCAGGCTCCGTGGTAGTGGTGTGCGTTCCAGCAGTGGGGACGGGGCCATATATCGACCCCCTACCGCTCCAGTCAGCTGGCTGGCACCGCCGGTGGCAGGGGGAGGGGGTGGGGACAGCAGAGGGGTGACCAATCAGTGACCACAGTCACTGTACGGCTTCTCTGCGTCCACCGCTGTGCAGGGCCGGGCCGGACCGGACCTCATTTCAGAGAGCAACCCACAGGGATTACCATTGAAGCCACAACGAAAAAGAGTCCTCGCGAAACCAATCTAGGAGCCCACGCATTTTACGTTCGTGTTTTATTCAATCTGCCAGAAAACAAATATTTCTCATAAATTCCTATCGGAGATAGTCCGTGGCATTAAGATAGAGACAAAACAAGTCGAGAACGCATTTGGTCGAACGCAACCTCAGCGCATTGAGATGTTTTGCCAGTTGGGGCATTCCACGATAAATCGACATAGGCTACAGGGATAACACCCTACATCTCAGATGTTGATGAAACTTTTTTCGGAGGTAATTGGGGGCCCCAAAAACGCCTGTGCAATGTTCAGCCCGCTCCGAATAACGGCTATGGAGATATAGCCTGCGGAATATTTACCAAGTCACGACACGACTCAAATACTATTTTATAACAAAATAGCCAAATATAGCCCTGGCCCTGGTGGGGGGAGTCATTTTGATCCTCACTCTGAGTTGTTTCGCGAATCGTGAGCAAAAGGCGGCGTGCAGCACCGTCAAATTTGGCACAGCTATTTGAACATCTTACCCGCATGTTGCGAAAGTTTTAATTTCAAGTCATCTCGGGTCAGGTCACCAAGTCACCAGTTCACGTCAAGTGACCTTACCTCGAAACATGTTTGTGATCGTGCCAAAGCCAGTGTTCGCCCGAGAGCTTTGCAACTTGCAGAATCATCAAGTAATAACAACCTTCAATTAATTTTTATCTATTTTGTTTTGTGGGTCAGGTTAATCTCGTGACCTCCCCACTATACGTAAAACTTTCGTCTCTAAATTCTGCCGGCCAACAGGAATTGCGCGATCGGGTGGTGAGGTCAGGACCTGTGCAACAAGCTCTGCTTAGCGCAGGTCATGACCTCGGAAAGTCATCCATGCAAAACATTCGGACTATTTTTTTAAAATATAGAAGTCAATAGGAATATAAAAATACTTCCTTTTAAGGGAATATGCATTGGATCAGGCCAATTATTTCATAAGCATGTTATTTTAGCTCATTATTGACAACCCGGGTGCAATTGTTGCTATGTTACCTCTGCAAGGCCAGCTGAGGTCATTTCAGGTCACCATTATTTTTTGTCAAAAACTATTTACAAATAAATATACAGAGTTAGACGTGCAAATGACACCACTGTGTTTGGCTCGTCGAGCCGCGTCGCCCGATGTGCAACACGACTTACCTGGGTCACCAAATGACCTTGACCTGAGGTCGAATTATGAAGTTAACCTAACCAGGACACCATTAATATGCTTTCAAGCAAATTGGCGAGACAAACACGATGGTGTTAAAATGACGGCTATAAGTCTAACCAATACAACGTAATTTATCAAACACTTTTTTGGGGGAAATGCTCTCGTGACCTTTGATGACCTCTGGGGCCTAAACTATTGACCTGAGCTTATATTTGAGGACACATTCAATTGAACTTTTCAAAAACTTTCTATACTCTTCCATTTGTTACTTAGCTTTCATAGTTCCCGATATATTTGGGGGTTTCTAAAGCAAAGTCCTATATTAGGATAATTCGACCTTTGATGGCCTCTGTATTAAACGTAAGCCACACTAGAACTCCTTCCACCTTGCAGCCTCTTTATGACGGCAACACCATTGTGATACCGCCCAGTTATACCCGGAGTGGGCTGCACCCATCTGTGCCAGGTGTCGACACGGCCGGTATGCAGTCCGCCAGCCGGCACGGGCCGCTCCACTGCAAACCACCACCCCGGGCACCACCCCGGGCTATATCCGTCACTCCGTCCAGACCAGCTCAGCTCAGCTCAGCTCAGCTCAGACCAGCTCAGCTCAGCTCAGCCCAACTCAGCGTGGTACAGCTCCGCCCGGGCATCCGGGCCTGGATAGCCGGAGGTGGAGTTGGTTCATCGCGGCATGAGCTCAACCCGGCACCGGCAATAGCCGGAGACAGAACCCCGCCGGGCCGCCACTGCCTCCGACACGCCGTCAGGGCAGACCAGCGACACACACACAGGCAGAGCTGGGGTCTGGGTAAAATTGGACAGGCGGCCCGGCCCGCACTATCATAACAGCTGGACTGGACTGGACAGGCGGCCCGGCCCGCACTATCATAACAGCTGGGCTGGACTGGACAGGCGGCCCGGCCCGCACTATCATAACAGCTGGGCTGGGCTGGACAGGCGGCCCGGCCCGCACTATCATA
>VOPJ01015963.1:0-79397 GCA_014673585.1 Semibalanus balanoides | reverse complement strand
AGCCCGCCCGTCACCACACACCTCGCCAGGCTCGCCTCGCTCGTCCGCTAACAAATTTTCTGCTAGTCGCAGTCAAATATTCTTGTTTTAAAAATATATACCTGAAAAAAACTTAGCCACCGCGCGACCATCACCACCGCCGAGATTCTGTCGATACATGAGGACTTGGAATTGGATGTAGGATGGAATATTTCTGAAATCACGATGCAGTGTGTTTTACAAATTGTCGAACAGTGCATTTTTTCGGGGATATATTTGGGACATGCAAGTATAAAGTGCTTAACATGTTATATTTGGTGGCCGCAGGAACATGCTGGTGTGTCAGATTTTTGGAGTTGAAATAAATGCGAATTCAAATGTATGGTCAGTATACACTCAACTTCGCTCGGTTTCAGAGCCCGTTCAGCAGTTGATTACCTGGTTTGTCTGTGTTTCAGAGCCCGTTCGGCTGTTGATTACCTGGTTTGTCTGTGTTTCAGAGCCCGTTCAGCAGTTGATTACCTGGTTTGCCTGTGTTTCAGAGCCGTCTGTACCGTACCGGCAGGCAGCCGGCGGCTCCAGTGTTCTACCCGCCCCGAAACCTCTGTACAGATCGCTGTTCGACACTCCGCTGCACTCGCTGCTGGCCAGCAGGTCACACTATCTCACAGGTGAGACGATAAAAGGTCACACTATCTCACAGGTGAGGCGGCAACAGGTCACACTATCTCACAGGTGAGACAGCAGGTCACACTACTTCACAAGGTGAGCGACAGGTCACACCCTATCTCACAGGTGGGCGCAACAGGTCCACACTATCTCACAGGTGAGACTGGATAACAGGTCATCACGTATTCACAGGTGAGGACAGCAGGTTCACACTATTTCCACAGGTGAGACAGCAGGTCACACTTATTCTCACAGGTGGAGGCGGACAGGTACACTATCTCACAGGTGAGGCGACAGGTCACACTATCTCACAGGTGAGGCGGCAACAGTCACACTACTCACAGCGTGAGACAGCAGGTCCACTATCTCACAGGTGAGGCGGCAACAGGTCACACTATCTCACAGGTGAGACAGCAGGTCACACTATCCTCACAGGTGAGGCGACAGGTCACACTATCTCATAGTGAGAGCGGCAACAGGTCACACTATCTCACAGGTGAGAACAGCCAGGTCACATTTTCTATCTCAAGCAGGTGAGGCAGACATGCAATGGTCACACTATTCTCACAGGTGATGGGCGACAACCAGGTCACACTATCTACACCAGGGTGAGGCGAACAGCAGGTCAACTATCTCACAGGTGAGGCGACAGGTCAACAATGACTACGTGCTCACAGGTGAGATGCGACAACAGGTCACACTATCTCACAGGTGAGACGTATAACAGGGTCACACTATCTCACAGGTGAGCAGCAGGTTCACACTATCTCACAGGTGCAGACAGCAGGTCACAATCTAATCTCATAGGTGAGGCGACAGGTCAACCTATCCTCACAGGTGAGTGCGACAGGTCACACACATATTCGACAGGTGAGGCGGCAACAGGTCATCACTATCTCAGCAGGTGAAGTATGCGACAGGTCACAGCTATCTCACAGGTGAGACAGCGGTGCCAACGACTATCTCACAGGTGAGACCGACTAACTATAGGTCCACACTATCTCACAGGTGAGACGATAAGGTCACTACTATCGCACTAGGTGAGAACGATAAACAGGTACACTATAGCAGCGTTGTGAGAATAATAGGCTATGTGTTCACATCTATTTTCACAGGTGAGCACGCATAAAGGTCACCTATCTCAAAAAAAACAGGTGGAGGCGACAAAAGGTTAACGACATTCTAACACAGGTGAGTCCTGCGACAGCAGGTCAACTATCTCACAGGTGAGGACGATAAAGGTCACAGCTATCTCACAGGTTGAGGCGACAGCAGGTCACACTATTCTCGAGTCCCCTAGGTGACGGGCAACAGGTCACACTATCTCACTCAGGTGTAGGCGAACGCAGCAGGTCAGCACTATCTGCACAGGTGAAGTGCGACAACAGGTTCAGCACTATCTTCACTGGTGGCCGCGACAGCAGGTCACATCTATCTCACAGGTGAGATCGCTGGCATACAGGTCACACTATCTCTATCAGGTGAGGCGACAGCATAAGGTCCAACCTATTCCACCAGGTGAGTCAGCAGATCACGCATCTCATACAAGGTGAGGCGGCAACAGTTCACATCTATCCACAGGTGAGGCGACAACCAGGCTGGCACTATCACACAAGTTAGACGAAAAGATAGACTATCTTACACAAGTGAGACGAGAAGCCGCACAATATTGCAGTCATCAGCCATACAAAACTGCGTAGATAAACTGCGTAATATAAACGCTTGTCCATTTCATGTTTGGGCATTCAGATTTCAACTCGATAGTCCATACTGTTGCCTCGATTTGCGTAAAAGGAAACGCCTCTTGCAGTCAAATGATGAAGTCAGTAAAGAACATCAAAAAACAAAAACAAATCGCATCTATTTATATTTTCTCATGCAATGGAAAAGCGCTTGACATGCGATTTCGAATGCAGTAGGATGGCTTAAAACGTTGATAAAATATCGCCTTTTCTGCAAGCGATGACAGCATTTTGTGAGACAATCGCCTCTTATGGATGCTTAATGCTGCAACATGTGCTTTAAATAACAAATATACATTTATGAAACTATTATCTTAGCTTGATAAAGTCTTTGTTCAAGTGCGCGCAAACTAAGCCATAAGGATCGAGTTTGTTTTTGTTCATTTATATTGCATTATCAAAATGTTTTTCTAGCCCATCCATTTAATAGCAGCGTTTTTTACCATGGAAGGTCATAGCTTACGCAGACAATGTGTGCTAAGCCCATACCATCTGTACAATACCTTTTCACCCACAATAGAGCTGCGGGGACGGCTGAAGCCGATCTGTCGGGGCCGACCTCCCAGCGTCAGCCGACGATCCGATTCGCTGCCGGACCCGTTCAATTATAAGCCCTGGATAAACCAAATCACCAAAAGAGCCCGTGTAAAAACTCGACAGCCCACTTGGAATAATATCTGTCGGCAGGGGGTGTATGTTTGCTCAGGCTCGGCAGCGGGCGGCGACGCACCGCGGACGCGTCATTACCATCTGAACGGGCCGCGCTTCCAGCCGGTTGCCGACGTACAATGCATCCGCCGCACCCATCGTTAGCCCCCGGCCCCCGCCCGATCGCCAATAAAACACTAACAAAACAATCTGTTTCGCGGCGAAAAGCACATGATCCGGCGCGGGGCGGCGGCGGTGGCGGCGCGGCGGCTGTGGCGCTACCTCTCCGTCACGCCCAGTCAGCCCCGCCCGCGCGGCGCCAGCTGCTCCTCATCTGCGGACAGCCGCGGTAGGCCGCGCCCGACACCGACGCCTACACGCCTGGGACCACCCCTAGCAGCACATAACGTTGTCTAAACGTCATGGCAGCGCTGGCAACGTCATGACAACGTTCATGCGACGTAATTACGTCGTAAAAACGTTGTCACGGCGTCGTGACAGCGCTGTGTGCTACTAGGGAAGAGCCGACCAGCGCCAGTGCCGGCGACGGTGGGTTCACGGCGTCTCGGAAATAAGTCTCTCCGGACCTGTCGGTGTCAGCTGTGTCCGGTTCGACTGGCGGCGAAAATCGGCCCTCGCGTGGACGTCGCCCGGCCCTGGACGGTGACGCCGACAGCTGCCGCTGAATCATTGCCGAAGTTGTTATTTACGGGACGGAAAGCGGCCGAGGGTGTCCTCAATGTGGTCGTCCGATGCGAAACGGCCAACTCTTGGCTGGCGCTGAGTTATTGGCATTGGAGGTGCTCTGTTCATTGGGCCCTGATCTCGGTCTTTATGGGTCTTTAGCGACGCCAACTAGAGCTGCGGATATAATCGTGTTGGTTGCTGTCGCTGGCGTTTATGGCCAGTTAGACGGAGGCTTAAGGGCATGATTTGAAGTAGTGGGGAGTTTTGTGGGTCGTAATGTGCCGTTGAAACGTTTTGAGGAGGTCATTTCCGCTCTACGTGGTTCTTTCGCTAAAGCGAAAATGGTGAGCTATATGGAAAATTTCGTCATGCTTATACCATTTCATAGGAAACATAAAGTGTTTTCATCTTGATGTTCAACAAATTCCATATAACGAAAATGTATTAAAAATAAAGCTGTTCCAGGAGAGTTGACAAGACCACAATGCCACTACATGATTTCATGTTTTCTTTCGCAACACCGACATGACATATGTGCTGAAACCTTGGTTGATGGCTACGATTGCTAAAACAGCTCCTTTCGATTTCCACACTGAGTTCCAGACAAAGGACGCGTATAGAGTCCCGATGGAGTAGCAGGGGTTTAAAAGCAGCGGAATGTTTCGGCAATTTAAAGTAAACCAATTGAAGGACACCTCCTTTATGACTACCCTTCTGAACGTTCCTCACGTGCTTCCAGTCCACCTGCTGTCAATGTTAATAGACGAGTAACATACCTAGCATAGCTCAGTCGTTCTTTATGTGTTTTTTTTGCCACCTCTTTTCCAGTAGGTTTTATCTCCGCAAGCTGTTTCGTTTCAAAACGTATGCTTAGTTGATATACTTTGATTAAAACCTCTCAAACACTATTTACTGGATCACTTCAAGGTTTCTCAGTGTCTTTGTCATTTTTGCACCTCCGCAAGCTTGGTTCGTTTCAAAACGCGCTGGTTGAAAAGTTGATATACTTTAAAATTTAAAATCTCTCAAACTATTAACTGGATCACTTCAAGGTTATGCTCAGAGAACTCAACACAGACGCAGGATATTAGGTATCAGTCGCACGCAGACAGAAGTGATCACACCCGTCAGGACTGAATGCCAGCGACTACCGACCGGCCCCCATTGACCAGCAGTAGCGGAGCATCGGAGATGGGAGACGCCGAAAGGATGGGGCCGCGCGGCGCGAGACACCGTGAAATTTCACATCAGCACATCCGCTGCCGCTTAGCGATGCATTTAAATGTGAAACGGGCGCCGTGCGACGCAGCAGACAACACCACACCACGGGCTTTGTGCCACGCGCTAAATAATTCATGATTTCAATTGTTGGCTGGGCATCTCCGGTGCATGGGATTCGACGCGACGGGCCTGCACGCCGCGGCCGCAGAAAGACAGATTCGGCACGCTATCTGTGCCGGGGGATAAGAGTTTAATGTGGGTTTAGTGGGCGCGAGGGTTAGCAAGTTGGCATTGTGCGGCAGAAATGACCAATTTGTGAGATGCAGCGTGAAGTGCAGCTGGTGGGGACGCTGGCGGCGGGACCGACACCGGCTCCGGCCTGCAGTGATTCAGATCACCCTCCTCCGGACCACTGCTCCTACACCGGACTGACAGCAATGCCCGTCTGACACACTCACACGCACACCAACACACACAAACAGCTCTAACAGAACCCCGCTTTGTTCTCAGTTCCTACAACGTCAGGATGTCACCGACTGGCGACTTCTATGCTGCCTCTGGCCGGCACCTTCTCTTGCTGGCCCACCTCTCCGCGAGGTGAGTGTCTCACACTGACTGCTTACCCTTACCTCTCACACTGACTGCCTACCTCTCTCTCCGGGGAAGGCAACTGTGGCTGGCTTTTCCTCTAAACGCTCACCGCTGAATGCAAATATGTATTCTGGATCACACTAGTCTAGCTGTTTGAGGCGGTGTATGCATTGCAATCGAGCGAAGGATGGGCTTATCTTCCGTTTATAAGTCCTCAAATATTGATAAAGTATTAAATTGCCAAGTTTGTCTTATCAAGCAGTTGTATATTGGTAAATACAGCGATTTTAGATTAATGGAAGCCAATGTCAATAAGATAGGTAAGCCAAATAAGATTATACCTATAGGTAATGGTTGAATCACGGATGACTTTTACTTCAAAACAAAACCTCAACGCATTTTGCTGTAAACTGACAAGCTCGTGCTCCATAATATTGACAGTATGCGTGTTGGCCCCAGGTAAACCCCGGCGAGGAATGCTGCGCCGTGCTGTGTTCTCTGATCTCCAACGACAGGGACTGGAGAAACGCTTCCAGGTGCAAAAGTACATCAGCAAGCCCGACCGGAAGAAGCTGGCGGAAAAACTGGGACTGAAGGACTCGCAGGTGAGACGGAAGGAACATTTCATGGAGATTAATGGCTCGAGTAGCTTGCTACAATACACTTCATGCATCAATGATGCCGGGATACCAGACTGGCCGCTAACTGTGAGCTTGATTTCGTTTAAAGTCTTAGGTTGATGAAAGTCCACATTACTGAGAAGTGAGAGGGCTCTTAGCTTTCGATATCTTCTCGCTCGATTACCTAATATGTTGTCTCATCGTCGGTAATAATCCAAACAATCTCCCAGGATCCTGGATAGGATCCTCAATAATCCAAACAATTTCATCTCCCAAGATCCTGATCACATTAACATTCCTTACACCGTGATCTCGTTCAGGAGCTACACTAAGTAGCTACTCAGCATGCTGATCATATAACCACTTCTCTGAAGGGCGGCCGTCACCCGCCTGCTGATAGCTCTCATCGGCCAGTCATTTTCCGGGAACACTGGACCGGCTGTCAGAGAGCGGCCCTGACGCCACGTGACAGGTCAATCTGACGAGCACTTGGCCGCCGCCGAGACGGCCATCGGTCCCTCCAAGATGGCCGACGTCGGCGACACGACGCCGAATCTGCGCCCGATGGCCCAGCAATGAGCCTCATAAACGTCTATTTGTCTCCTCAATCACGTGCACCACGTCGGCGGCGCCTCGGCCGGCGCACCTAAAGCACCACTGTTTTGACGTATTGGTGTAAAAATATGAATTTAGTGTGGTTTATAGAATCAATTTTATGGAGATTGCCGGCTGGCGGCCAGATGTCGCCAGCCAATAATGGCGGCAGCCGCCGCGCCGCGTGAATGTATGAAGTTAATATAGGAGGAAAAATAGGCTCTGTGGACGAGGGGTGAAGCGCAGTGGCTGCAGAGGGCCGCCGGTCTGCCTCACTGCAGCAGCACACATCGATCGCGTAACACAGATTACTGACTGGATCGCTAACAAATGACAGGACAAATTTGCCATAGTCATGGAAAATGTAAACAGCGAAGAGGTTAACCGTAAAAAGGGCACACATTTAAAGCTGATGAGACGTCATCTGTCTGAGCTGCGTTGGATTACGTATAAATTTGGTTAATTAATCCCTGCGGTTGAAAATGATTTGCATTTCTTAGCTCGTCGTTGAAGAACTGCAAAAAGAAAGGGATGAGACGTTTTTTCTTAGAATAACTGAGTTACATAGTAAAACGTACTTATAAGGGTGGTAGAAGTCCCACGGTAGCCACATTTGTTTCTGGAAATGACCTCTTCTGCACGTAAGGGCATTGCAAAGTACGCAGTGATGCCACCGCGTAGGTACTTTTTGCAGGACCGGCTGAGGCAGAGCCAGTTATCTCTTTTATGCTAATACAAACACCTTACCTACGTATGGCGTATTTCCGGTAAAATAAGCAATAGGTATTGGTAAGCGACAGCAGCTCAGTTGCTTTATTTTTGCACATACAATTATATATTTGTCATTTATTTTCATGTCAAAATGCAAAGGTACGCCACCACCAAATTATCAACGCTTCAGGCCAGAGAAAGATGAAAGCTGCAGATTAGCTGCAGATTCTAAGATAAAAGCTGCAGATTCTAAGATTCTAAGATAACAATAATGCCGATCAAGAACTCGTTATCTGATACAATTATCGATAAACGCAAAAGTTTTAACGCTGATAATAGATGAAATAATGGACTAAATGAGCATTGAGGTCCCTTTTATATGTTTTAAACGTGTTTAAAGCTCATACAACTGCAAAAGAGTGCATTTCATTTCAGGACGGAAACTTGTATATTGTGAAGGTATAATCCCTTTAAAGGAAATAGTTCACCTTGGATCGTTTTTGTCAAACACAATTTGATTATATTTTGAAAAACAAATTATTTTCATATTGTCAAAAATAGCCATACATCGCGCCGATTCAGGACGAAGACCGTACAATTATATTATTTAACCAAAACTATATGCGTACTCTGCAACTTCAAACGAAAGAATCGAATGCTCAGCCAATCAGATTCGAGAGTAGTCGCATTACTGTATGCCTCCCGAAGGTCCACATTCTTGACATTCTTTGTTGCATGGCCCCAAAATTCTTCTACAAAAGTCAAAATATTCGCTGAGACCTTTTCAGTACAGAAAATTACAATTAAGTTTTTTAACACGGCCTACAAAACTGCTATCTCAGTTCAAAACCCATGTTGAAGGTGAATTATTTCCCTTTAAGACAAAACGGTAGACAAACATGCATGTGATAGGCGACTAGCGCCAGCTTAACATCATCACTTAAGCTGCTACACAAAACTCACATCGTTATTTCTTTGAAAGGAAAACATGTAGGGACCTACTTCTCAGTTCTCTTTTTGTATCGCAAGAGCAAGCAAGACGCTGCGAGGGAAGTGTTGGTATCATTTAGGTGATAGCGACATCTTTGATAAAAAGGTTCATGAAACGCATTTGCATGTTAAATGTGACCTGTGTTGCTATCATCATCATCATCATTTTTATTCAGCGTCACACGTACGGATACATTGAAGTACAGTAAGGTGACAAAAACAACCCCCAGACCCCAATCAATAAAACATCAATCAATGTCGCGGAGCACGTTCCTAAAAATCGGTGTGCAAAGCTCAATGCGCTACAATTTTGCAGTGAAGCACCATTACCATTCACATGTTAAATTTCCAATAGGCACACTTATAGATTGCTATGCGATTGCCAGACCCCCATAGCATAACAGATCACGAGCTACAGAGCACTTTACATCAGAAATCACAATGTTGTCACTTCATGAGTCATTTCGTGACCGTTAGTGAGTCGGAGAATTTTACGGGAAGATGGGCACTCTATCCAGTAGGTAATCGGATGGTATCACATCCATCAGATTTACGGGTAGGCTTCGAATGAGATCCACATCAATGCTACCGGATGCTGCATCCATTGTATGTTTGAAAAAGGTTCTTTCCGGGCTGTGGGCTAGGCCGAGGCGAAAGAACCCTCCAGCTCCGAGGTGTGGTGGCCGAGCACAGCAAGCACGAATCATATTTGCCTGAGTGCGGTGCTCGAGTGAATGAAACAAATGGCCAAGCCCCGAGAAGTGGAAGACTTCTGAGTAACTCCTGTACTTCGGCACGTTAAGCGGTCATCAAAGCAGAATGGATGCGCAAGACGGTGGAAGCCCCGAGGGCTACTTTAATGTGACGTGATTGGAAGTTTCAGCATCGACATCGGCGGACCGCAAAGGAGTTAACTACACACCCAGATATAAGAGGTGGGACCACAATAGTACGCCAAGAAAGCTTTATCTAAGGCTGACAAGTATTACTCAGGAATTCCCAAGGGGTCAAGCCATAAAAAGCTCCACCGCGCACGCCTGACACGTTGAGTACGTGGGGGGTACACACAAATCTGAAACTAACACGGACACCAAGGTGTTCCGTTTTCAGCACGCACAGTGAGAGCTGCTGTCCTGATAGCTGCCAAATGCGAGTTCAGCTTAACAAATCCGAATCAAAACGGGCAAATGGCTCTTAGTCTTTATATTGTCAGGATGGGTAAACTCTAGCCTCCAACCTTCCCCGAACTCTTCAACAACTACACAGAGTGACTGAGATTTTGGCATTAGTGGAGGAGCATAAATCGTCTGATAGCAGACTGCGAACATGTAGCCAAGGAGCTCAGCGGCCACGCCGCTCTGATAAGAAGCTGATCAGCGGTTCGAAAAAATACGTGTGCCACGCTGGGGAGAGAATAGGCCTCTGTACCACGATTAAGCGGAAGCTTTCGAGCATACCCCCAAAATCAATAGGGCGGTTCAAGTGTACGGTACAAGATAAAAGCAAACACCATGCACGGGTGCTGAGTAATTCAATTAAGCGGAAGAAAAGGCCATCATGCCAAATGCGATTCCAAGAGCATTCCTGCACTAAGTTGGCAGCGAAAACAGGGGAGCCTCTTCTTAAGTGCCACTGAGCGTTTCGACGACCCAAAAGAGAAGCTTCAGTCGTCCCACGTCGCTGAACAAATCCAAATGCAAATCATGTGGAAACAAATGATTTTTAAGTTCCATCTAAAATGAAATCTCTAGAAGCTTTGACAAGTGGTGCTAACGAGATGGGTCGTAATGTCCAGATTCGTTCGGGTCAAGACCCAGATTCTTAGGAGAGCCTAACACAACTACTTGAGAAAGATACGGGGCAGTTCAAGTGTGGCAAAACAGTGCTGTGAGGAGACAGGCAATTGCCCGCAACAGTTCGGTGGATTGAGCCGTACAAAAGGTGCTCTGCCGTGACACGATTTCTCCAGCAGCTACGGTTTATCTCAGGACCAGCGGGCAACCTCTTAGGTGTGAGTTGAATAAATTAATGCTATTTACATATCAGTTGGGAACACTGTAGGAAATGCTCCAAAAAAGAGCCGCTCTAAAAATCGCCAATGACGTCAGAGCCTGCCATAGACATCCATGTTAAAGCTATAAAAGAGAGCATCCTTTATTGACACGTTTTACAAAACCACTTGCAATAAATTGTAGCAAAATGTCAGAAACCAAGGAAGTAATACAAGATACAAAAGTGATCAACGATCGTGTTTTTTTTCCTGTAAAAGCCTTAACAAACCCAGATGCACATAGAAAATGTACCTAGTTTGAATTTCAAATTTGTGAAAAATCGGGTACAAATTTTTATTCAACAATCTTAATCTAGCTGAACTGTTAAGTTTGGTCCTATAGTTTAAGTTCCTTTTTTCAAAAAATCATTTGGTTCATTACTTACAATGAATCTGATGTGTTTTTCAAAATAATTATGACAACTATATTTTCACAACACGTTACTACTTGCTCTATTTATTGAGCGTTTCAGCACCAGGCAACTGCAGGTAGTAAAAAAATAGAACAGGGATCTAGACTGTTTCCTGCCAGTGACATATCTAGAAATTTAACGTGACCAATCTATAAGCAAATTTTGAAGTATTTTCTCGCCATATATGCCATATATGGGTCGTCAAGTGTCGCAGTGCTACGCACAGCTGCTTAAAAACTGTATTTTTCGCGACCGCTTACAATGCATCAACTCTAAAAATTAGACGCTCTATTTTGGACGCATTTTCCCTACAGTGTCCCCAAACTGACTATATTAATATGTAGTAATAGATAATCAATGAATCATTTACTAAAGGCTTGATTCAACAGGGCGACGCTACCTCCCGAAATTGGGACGATACGGAGGCATTCATTCTTTCCATGCAACGCCCATAGGCCTAATGTTAAAATCCGAAAATGTTGGGGGGACACGTCTCCCCTGCCCCCCCCCCGGTGCGGAGCCCCTGGATTCAAGGCAAGTGCACCAATGCAGCATAGTCTATTGCCTACCGTATAGTCTATAGCAGCATAGTCTATAGCGTGTACTTATAGACTGTGCGGCAATGCACTGCTGCTATGCGGAACAGCATACATTCAGGCGTTTGCAGAATCCACACACGCTACATACACAATGTGGGATTTTGAAAGATAACTACCGAACTGTTCGTGCGAATTAAATGTTACTGCTATCCACTGGTAATTCCATATGCCTTTTGATAGTTTGCACCCATAGTAAATAGTAGTGATGTCATTTTCCTAAAATGTCCTGACCAAAACCAATTCAATACCGAACAGGAGGCATTTTGGTTGACCAAATATTGACCAATTTTTGTTGAGGTCAAAAATGTCCAAGATTTGACCGATTTGTAATACCCGCTCCACCAGTCCCGCCCTTTCAGATCATCTTACTCTACCTGCGTAAAAGAAGCCTAATCCCACGAGTATTTATGAACCCTCCTCTGTAAATAATGTATATATGATAATTTATGATTGTGTAGGGAGCAAGCAAGCCTGTATAAACCGGAGCAAGTGTCAATGCAGCAGTGATATCTCCTGGTAGTTTATTTCAATGTCCTACAACCCTTCTACTGAAAACATGACTGTCGTTGCCTCAGTGGCGTCGCCACAGGGGGGGGGGCAAGCAAGGCAACTTGTTCCCCTAACCTCCGATTGGGACCCTGAGATCGATACAGATCCGAGGAGATTTTGAGGTCGGGGAAAACGGGGGTAGCCGGTAGGTTGACCAGTGACCACGTCCAGAGGTTTGCCCTTTGATACTAAATATCAATTTTTTACGCGTGGAATTCCAACGAATCTCTCGCAAACTGTTAAGTATCTGTGGTCCCGATACCGGTGAATCCTGGATGTTTACAAGCTGATACTATGATCTCAGTAGATCTGGGATCAAGCTTCTTTACTGGATCCGTTTTGGGATCGGCGCATATGTCTGGTATAGGGACGTAGCCAAAGGGACTGGGGGGGTCATGGTCACATGCGGAACTTTATGTACTTAGGGGGATGCAGCTGCATCCCCAATGTTATAATCTGCATCCCCAGTCTTTCTCTGCTCCCAATTGAATATGATTACTTGACTTCAGAATCGGTTAAGTGTTCTTGGTCATTTGATCTGGGTAAGAATAAAGACACGTACAAATAACAAGGACATGAATTCATATTCATAAGGGCTTCACCCTCTTATTAACTTGTTTTGCGATCCAAGATCTTGTCATCATTCCCTCTCAACTTAAAAAAATCAAATAAATGTTATACATAAAGAACAATATTAAAAGGATAAGAAAAGAATACAACAACAAACTACGGATACAGTCAAGGTTATTGAACACTAAATAAACAAGCAATTCATTATTGACACAGTATCCTTTTTCCAATTTCAGACACACAAAATGGCCAATCTACAATCTTACATTAATATTAGGCAAATAAATAATGGGTTGCCAGCTATTTAGTTTTCACATTGAGGCGCAGCTCTGATATCTTGGCTGACAAGGTCACATATTACAAAGCAAAGCCACCCTAAGTTGGCCAAATGTGCTAAAATTTGTTGTAAAATATGCCAGGTGAAATTAAACATAATGAAGAATTTGACAATAATAGAAATGTTTTGTCTGAAAGCATCCGATCGTCCTAAAGCTGGAAAAAAACAGAAATATCATAACCTTAACAAATTTGCTACAAATCAGGATGATCACAGCATTAAATGTGGCTGACCGAACATTTTCCCACAAGATTTATACCAGCGTCTGTGTTGGAAAAGTTGAGGGTCACATCATATAGGTCATTTTAAAAGAAAATAGGCTTATTCGCGCAATAAAAAGTTTGCGAATTAAGCCATACAAGATAATTTGCAATTTTTTGGCACACTGCGCCGATTTGTCTCTTGTATATTACTAAAGTACCTTAGTTTTGTATTACATAAGATAAGCAATCCATACTAAATCTCCGTTATTGCCTAGTTTGTTGCCTGTGGATATTGCATGTATTGTGAATTTGTACAATCCGCTGTAATATATAGAAAAAAACGGCCTGGACCTTGCATCACCAACATTTTAAGTTCGAGGGAAATTATACTGCAGACGTTGCGTCCTTAAAAAACGTTTTTTGCAGAATAAATCATCATATTTTGCACAAAAAAGTTTGGTGTTGAAAGCTCCAATTTCATCACCTGCCCCATTTTCGTCAATTTAGGCCGCTTTCAGGCGAATCGGGGAGGGGCTTAGCCCCTGCCGCCCCTTGATCCGCTTAGAGTACTGACAAGAGTGAGACCCCTTTTGGGTCATGTTTTAATGATGCCGTTAGTTTTGCAAAGCAAGGCATATTTGATGAGTAAAAGGTTCCAATAGCGAGAAAAGCTCCAAATTCACTCCACAATTATTCATAAAAGGTTTCTCAAAGATTAAGATGGGCACAAAATGGTCAGGGGGCGCAGCCAAGAGGGGAACGTGCACTCCAATGGGCCGACTAAGAAGAAAAAAACGGCGACGTCCCTGTTTGCGACTATTGGGGGCTCTGCAAAATATTTGCCTTAATCGGGTTAAGTATTGTTTTCGCGTCATTTCTTCGGGGTGTGAGGGCTTTGCCAATGGGGCCCCTGGGGGATTCCGAAAATACGAAATAATAATAAAATTGTGATCATATTTGAAGTTAGCACCCCAAAATTATTAATTTGTTAAATAATCGTTCACCTCAACACGGTTTTGAACTAAGATAAGCAGTTTGTAGGGCCGTGTTAAAAACCCCGAACCAGAAGTTTGCTGGGCTGAAAGGGCTCTCCCGCCGAAGTATATTTGACTTTTTGTCGAGATTTGAGCCTCACACGGCAGACTATATAGTAAACTTGACGGACTAACATTCGAATCTGATTTGCTGAGCCACGTTGAACTTTGACGTTGCGGAGAGTACGCATTAGTTTTATGAAACTAAAATATACGTCCTTCTGTCCTGAATCGGCCGATTATGGCTATTTTGACAATTATGAAAAGAAGTTGTATTGAAAAATAATCAAATTGGGATAAAAAAACAATCCAAAAGGTGAACTATTTCCTTTAAGTTGAACTGGCAAACAGAGCAAACAAATGTCTCTCAGAGTCATAGCACATATATGCAGCATGATGTGCTACAACAAAATAATAAACATATATGTAAAAAATTGGGGAGTACATTCTTTATAAAAATATATGCTACTGCATCCCCAACCAAAAACAAAAAGTTCCGCCCCTGGGCATGGTCCCCCTGAACAAAACAAATTTACACTAGATAAAATGCGATTTTCTGACGACCTGACCCTCCCCCTCCCATACACCAACATATGGCTGAGGAGGGAAACTTGATTCTACCACTGACGTGCCCCCTGAGAAAAGTCGTGTTGCCCCCAACCTAAAAATCCTGGTGACGCCACTGCGTTGCCTAGTCCAACTTTGCTTCATAATGAGTTTATGCTGATGACGTCTATCTCTATTTTCCCTATTGAACTCAAACATTCACTTTAGATAACCAGAATGCTGACCACTTACGAATTTGAAGACTTCTATTAGATCTACTCTTAGCCTTCTAGAGCAGGTAATTTTTCATCACATGACAAGTTACTGGGGCTGTTGTCTACCTACTTGTATCTTCTGATCTATTGGACCGATTAAAACCAAATCAAATTAAGCGTCATCCGATGGCTCGGTACTTTAAAAATACAAATAAGTTTGGTTGGCTGGGGTGCCATTTCTTACGACACAGGCTGGCCAAGTCAAACACGTTTGGTCAATGGCTTAGAAGCATCGTCACAGTTACTATAGTCAATGCCGGGCCGCACCGCAGAGCGGACTGGGGCCGGACCGGGTCGGGATCAGACGAGAGGCGGATCGGGGCCGGACCGGGCCGGGATCAGACGAGAGGCGGATCGGGGCCGGACCGGGCCGGGATCAGAGGGGGGACGGACCGTGGCCGGACCGGGCCGGGATCAGAGGGGGGACGGACCGTGGCCGGACCGGGCCGGGATCAGAGGGGGGACGGGGCTGGGACCAGGCTCGATGAGCGTCGCCCCATTAGACCGGCAGCCGTCAGCAGCAGCCGTCGGCGTGATCCACGACCCTGTTGTTATTGTGGCGCCGAACGGTGGCCGATTTATGACGTCATAATTCTGCCGCACCGGTTTTTATGAGAGCAAATATTAGGCCGGCGGTGGCGGCGGGTGTCGCGGCGACCTGACTCTGCTGTCCTGAACAGCGTCACAGAACGGGTGCGACGGCTGCCGAGGCACAGACCTGCAGGCAGCCAGGCCGGCTGTGTAGAGAGAGGGAGAGAGAGAGAGATGGACGAACAAATCATGACCAAATGGGAAATGTATGCGTTCTGGTAGAAATTAATCGGGATGTCAGTGGAAACAAAAATATGATAGACAATCTGCTTTGCATTATATATCACATATTGATATGACTAGCGAAGATACTTTTCCGAAGTGCTGGACGCTGGTACTAAGTACTAGTGATGTCATTTTCCCAAAATTTCCTGACCAATACCAATCCAGTACCAAACAGAAGGCATTTTGGTTAACCAATTATTGACCGATTCTCGTAGAAGCCAAAGATGTCCAAAATCTGACCGATTTGGAAATTATCGGTGGTGGTGGTGGTGTATGTATGTAATATGTGTGTTGTATAATGCATACAATACTTATTTTAAGGGCCTCACTTACTCTTGTTAGCAATATCTTTAATCTTGATATAATAATGATGTGTTCTATTAAGTATTTGTATTAATTGAATGAATTTTGAGGATATTAAGCATCAATTTGCTGAATAGAAATAATAATGCGTAAAAATGTGACGAAAAAGTGAATTGTTCAAGAAAAGGCTGACCGAAAAGTGTCCAAAAATGTTTAAGCCTGACCGACCGATAACCAAATCGGTCACACAATTGTTTTGGTTACTAATTTTTTGTTACCGATTGATATCACTACTAAGTAGTTAGTACTAACAACGCTAAATCATTACAGCTGTTTAGGGTTGATTGAGTCGATTGTAGGAAACCTGAGCGATATTCTCTAAGCGAATGTTCCCACCCTCCCATCTACCTTCGGCAGGTGAAGATATGGTTTCAGAACCGACGCATGAAGTGGCGCAACTCGAAGGAGCGAGAACTACTCGCAAGTGGCGGCACGCGCGAACAAACTCTCCCCAACAAGAACAACCCCCACCCTGACCTGACTGACGTCGGCGACCCTGCTGGAGAGATGGAGGGAGATCCGACCTCCAGCCCGGCACCCGCCGACGGTCACGAGAGCGATGTCGATGTCACCGAACAGCAGGAGACGGAGGGTAACCCCTTCTGCCTGTCGCCGGGCCGACACTCACCATTCGGTGGCTAGCGATAGCGAGGAGCAGGGGTTATCCCCGTCTACTGGTCACCCCCGGCCGATATTCACCGTTTGGAGGCTAGGAGCAGCGAGGAGGACTTCCGTCTGTTCGTCTCCTGGCGACACCGTTCGTTCGGAGTTGGTCCACTGTTGGTGAAAACGGCGCTATCTTTGTTACCGTAACTTGCATTGAGAAAAAGCTTCAGTGACTTGCAGGGCGCTCGTATCCACGGAGCTTTTAGGTAACCAACAATGTCATCTGAAAACTGTGTCAGCATAGAAGGAATGCATGCATCATTAAAGCGGTGTCGGTTAGGATTTAGGAAGACGTTGAGATACGTTCCGGACTTCGTTGGTCTCGGCGATCAGCATGACAAAAACTGTTTCGGCATAGGTTGTTGTTGGTCGCGTTGGCTGGAGGAGTAGAATGCGTCTCACTGTATCGAGAGTATCGGTATCGTGGGCCGTGAGACTGAGTGTGGGAGGATAATGTAGCGGGCCGAGCCACTCGGTGACTGCGCTGACATATGGCCCACTCGGTGACTGTGCTGACACCTGGCTATGGCCCACGCCGGTGACTGCGCTGAAATATGGGCCCATCGGTGACTGTAATTGACACCTGGCTATGGCCCATCCCGGTTGACTTGTGCTGAACTGGATATTGCCCACCCGGTGACTGCGTGACATATGCCCACTCGGGTGGACTGTAATGAACTTGCTATGGCCCACTCGGTAACTGTGCTGACACCTGGCTATGGCCACTCGAGGTGACATGTAATGACACCTGGCTATGGCCACTCGGTGACTGTGGCTACATCTGCTATGGCCCAAACGGGTGACTGCGCTGACATATGGCCACTCGGTGACTTGTAATGACACTGGCTATTTGGCCCACTCGGTGACTGTGCTACATATGGCCCACTCGGTGACTGTTGCTGCACCTGGATGGGCCACTCGAGTGACATGTTGTGACATATGGCCCACTCGTGACTTGCTGACACCTGGCTATGGCCCACTCAGTGATGTGCTGCACCTGGCTTGGCCACTCGGGTGACTGTTGCTGACACTGGCTTGGCCACCGGGTGACTGTGCTGAATATGGCCCACTAGTGACTGTGCTGACAACTGGCTATGGCCCACTCGGTGACTGTAATGACACCTGGCTATGGCCCACTCGGTGACTGTGCTGACATCTGAGCGTTTTAGACAACTCACCATGAACGTAAGCCACATGTGTTAATGCATGTTGTGAATCGTTTTCTGTATCGTCTCATTCCAGTATAGTGATCTCCGCTGTGTGTAGACTGGTTGTGTAACTGAAATAATATGCCTGAGATGATTTTCATGTATACGATGCATTGCATTATAATCAGTCGAAGCGGCGTCAAAAACAAAATGAAGGCGCACAACTATGCTCTTGTGATTGCAGAGTGAATGTAACAATTGTAGGTATAAGCCAAAATGATATAGCATGTCTAATTATATTCAATGTAAATACATGTTGCACACAGGTTTAAAAAATGAAATTTCGTTTACTTATCTGATATCTAATGAGCCATATTAGAGGCGAAACAGGGGGGGCATCGGCACACCGTGTTCCCTGAAATTTGCAAAGGGGGGGGCAACCATATAAAAGTCCCCTTTATCTTGGTATGGCTAGTTCATTACTTTGGTCTATTATCAAATTTATGGAAATACAGTTGTATTAATGTGTACTTTACAAGACGTGATAATGCCCGTGGAAAAACTAGAAATGTAATACAAATTGTAGAAAATCAAGTTTTAAAGCAAATTGCAAACGTCAAAAGTAAGGCAAATATATTTTCTTAAATATGTCTATCTTGGATTGGCAAAATTTTAGGTTTTGAGCAATAAAAAGCTTAATTTTTTGTTGTTGTCGTTTTTCTCTTTCACAAAATCAGTCTATTGAATAATGAATTTCTCATTGTTGTGTTTCTCATTGTTCTCAATGAATTGTTCTTCTCAAGCTATTAAAAAATGGAACATACATGAGAAACCAGTAGCACACGCAGGATTCCATTCGGGGGGGGGGGGTGTCAGAGCCTGAAGAGCGGGCCCCCTTGTGTACGGGCCCCAACCTGTTTTTAATAAAACTGTGCGGATTTTCGGTCACTTGTTTCTTTAGCGGGCCCCTTACAACATGTGATCTGATAAATTATAATTGTCTTGGCAATCAAGAGCTCCGCCACGTTCCAAAAATGGGGAGGCAGAGGCATTATGAAGTCGATTATTTTCATAAAACGTCCATACTGATGTGCAGTACAAATGTAGAGAGTTGAGGAAGTGGGCTTGGATACTCAAAATCATCGGTACATCGTTAGTATTGACGATGAAACGTAACATATGCATTTGGTTTCATCGGTGAAGTTGAGCGTTACAATATGATTTGGCTACACCCAGTAGATGTTTGAAATGCTTATGCGCAAATTGTAGCATAGATAGAAACCGCGTTTACACGGGACTTCACCTTCTCTAGGCATGAATTAATTATCTCTTCAAAAATTAAGTCAATTTGATAAATTGGGCCAAATCATACAGTTTTTTTTCCTGCTCACCTCCCAGATTCATGTCTTTTACAGATTTAGAAGTCCCAGCTTTGGACTTCAAGGTCCCGTATAAGCTATGCTAGTCTACGTTCGCGAACAGAATACTAAATTAATTATCGAGGCGTTCGAAGGGGGGGGCATCCCCGCCCTTTGTTGTTTCCGCCTTAATCAGAAAACGCTGAGATATCGACTTGAAACTTTTAGAAACTTTAAACGAATAGATAAACCACGTTTTGACACAAAAAATGGGTCCCGACCAGTCAGGTCAAATGACATGGCAACCAAAGAACTTCTAGGTAGCACCACCGGCACAGTGGTTAATCAAGCGACATGCAACTCATGGCACGTCATGAAGTCATCAGGGAATACAATATCTCGTATTTTTATTCGTGACCCCAGGTTAGGTGATAGGTAATCTAAATCGTGACCTTTTCAATGTAACCCTATGGGGGAAAATCGCATATTTATCAGCTGTAAAGGGATACTTTTAGTTCATGTTTGCTCTAGCCACTAGATTTAGCGAGGGACTTGACCTGACCAGGCCCCATATCACGCCTTTGCTAGCAACGGGCCCCTGCCTCGATCGGGACTGACGGGCGGCCTGACCGAAATGGGATCCTTCGAACGGGACAGTATCAATAATTTGCAAAGATCGCATCCTGTTGTAACCAGGCTCTTGTACTTACCGGGCCCCATATCACGCCTTTGCTAGCACCAGGCCCCTGCCTCGATCGGGTTCTGGTCAAAGATTTCGGTCCCTACCCAAGAGCGGGCCCGGATAATTCATGGATGAGAAATACCCATGCCCGTATAAAGGATATTTGCAAGTACTGAGGTATTATTGTAGACCGGGCCCTCGTCATGACCATAGCTCCATATATGCAATCTGCGAGCAACCGGCCTACCTCGATGGGCCTCTACCAGGAACGGAGCCTTTCAGGAGGGGGCCGTATAAGAGAAATAATTTGCCAGGAGCGGGTCTGCTGTGCGGGCCTTTGTTCCTGACCGGGCCCCATATCACGCGTTTGCCAGCACTAGGCGACCTACCCTCGATCGGACCTGACCAAGACGGGCCCTAGGCCCTACAGAAAGGATCCGTATTAAGAATATGCAAGGGGACTGGCCCTCGTCCTGGACCGGGCCGAACACGCTTTGCTAGCACTGGGCCACTGCCTCGATCGGACTGACCAAGGACCGGGCCCTATCAGAAACGGCCCGTATGAAAACATGCAAGGACTGGGCCCTAATGTGACCGGGCCCTCGTCCTGACCGGGCCCCTTGCCACGCCTCTACCAGCAACTGGCCCCTGCCTCGATCGGACCTGACCAAGACCGGGCCCCTACCAGGAACGGGCTCATATTAACAACATGCAAGGACCGGGCCCTGGTGTGGCAGGGCCCTCGTCCTGACCAGGTCCCATATCACGCATCTGCCAGCAACGGACCCCTACCTCGATCGGGCCTCTACCAGGAACGGGCCCCTATCAGTATCAAACAATTTGCATGGAGCAGGACCTGTTGTGTACGGGCCCATGTCCTGACCGGGCCCCATATCACGCTTTTGCCAGCACCGGGCCCCTGCCTCGATCGGACCTGACCAAGACCGGGCCTCTATCAGAAAGGGACCCGTATAAAGATGCAAGGGCCGGGCCCTGTTGTGACCGGGCCCTCGTCCTGATCGGGCCCCATACCACGCCTCTGCCAGCATCGGGCCCCTGCCTCGATCGGGCCTGACCAAGACCGGGCCCCTACCAGAAACGGGCCCGCATCAAGAATATGCAAGGACCGGGCCCTTTTCCTGACCGGGCCCCATATCACGCTTTTGCCAGCACCAGGCCTTTGCCTCGATCAGGCCTTACCATGACCGGGCCCTTGCCAAATATGGGCCAGAGTACGGGTCTTTTTCATGCGGGCCCCCTCATAAATTTCGGGGGGTCAGCTGACTCCTTTGACCCCCCATGCGTGCGCCACTGTGAGAAACACACATATGGACAGTACCCAAACAAAATTTCAAAGCAAAATCTATATTTTTGATTGACTTATGACTCCCTAGCTACAAATGATTCATGACGACATTTTTATATTAAAAAAGCGATTGACCAGATACAGACAACTAAATGCAGCCACTGTATTTTTTGACACAACTGGTCTAGAAGCATGCCTTTTTATTTATATTAATCAGTTTCAAATTTTGACTTTGTGTGACCTGACTTCGACGTTATTTGGTGTCAGGTTGTGAAAATCGCTGCTACCATAGGCGGCAGAACGGGGGGCACCGTGCCCCCTTGAATTTGCCAGGAGGACATCCATATTGAAGAACCCTTCAATTTGGTATGGCTTAGGTTCATGATTTAGGTCTAATAAGCTGAAGCGAATGTATGGCAACACATTTGTATAATGTCAATATTTACGAGCGCGATAATCCTCGTGGAAAAACTATAAATGTTGGGAAAATCGTAGAAAAACTAGTTTTGAAGTAAATTGGAACAGAAAAACGTCAGAAGAAAAGCAATGACACTTTCTTCAAAATAATTATCTCATATATTTTTTTTCCTCTTCAAAATCCAAAAAACTGATTTTCTTAAGTTTTTCACAAAATTATTATTTTCAATCTATTAAAAAACTGAGATATATGAGAAAACCACAAATGGACGATAAACAAACAAAATTGTAAAGCGATTTATTTATTTTTGACTGCGTTATGGCTCCTTAACTATAAGTAACTCATGACGTCATTTTAAGAAGTTATGTTTTGTAAATTTATGTACTTTGGCCTTGAGAGATAATGACGTTTTAATGACGTCATGTCATGCAGTTTTGTGGTGGAATCTATAAATGTTTGAAAAACCGTAGAAAAACGATTTTGATAATAAATTGCAAATAAAACGTCAAGAGAAGGAAATTTAACCTCTCGTTAAAATAGTTATCTCCGAATTTGGAAATTTTCAGGTTTTCACTCCCAAAAATTCAAACGTTGTTTCGTGAAAATTGAAGTAATTTTTGTGCGAAGAAATAAAAAAGGAATATACATTAGATAACAAATAGGAAAGATATCCAAACCAAATTTCAAAACAATAGCCGCTTTCACGATGGATTATTTTACGCGAAATGTTTAAAATATTTTAAATTGTTAAGTAGTAGACGTCTTCACGATGGACTAATTTGCGAAAAAAAAAACGTCTTTATGACTTATGGCTCCCGAATAACTCATACATCATTTCTGGAAGAAGCGTTTTTTGCTTGTAGCGACCAGATACAGACCAATAAATGTCAATGTTGTATTTCTACAGGACAAAACTTATCTAGAGACTAGAAACATACAGTTTTATTTCAATTTATCAATGACAAATTTCGACCTTATGTGATCTGACTTTGACCTTAGGTATATGAGATTAGGTTGTGAAAATAGCTGTTTAAAACCTTTAAATGTAGAGCATTTTGCTTTCACGAGTGTATTCTACTTAACAAGAGCTTTCAAATGAGCACACACCGAGGTCTGTACGACGACTTTGATTTTTGACCTTTTGCATAGGGCCGCTGACTTTTGAAGGCCCGGGGGATAAAAATTAAAAGGAGGGAGACAAAACTTGGTCAACATATTCTTTGTGTAAAGGAGCACCCCGTTTTGGGTGAACATCTTGCACGGACAAAAAGCTTGTTTACGCCCTACTGTGCATGTCAGAGTGGCTCATGGACAAGCCGAAAGGGCCCCTAAGCGGCTCAGAGGGCCCCCTGAACACATCGAATGGCCCCTAGCCAGCACAGAAGAACCCTGGGAAGGTCGAAGGGGTCCCTGGGCTGGTCGGAGGGGCCCTGGGGAGGTCGAAAGGGCCCCTGAGCCGGTCAGAGGGCCCCCTGAACACGTCGGTAGGGCAAAAAAGCAGACAGCGCAGTTTCTTGCCAGGTCGAAAGGGCGTCTGAGCAAGCTGGAAGGCCCCTAGCCAGACCAGAGGGCCCCTGATAAGTTCAAAGGGCCCTTGTGCAGGTCAGAGGGGTCGCTGACCAGACAGAAAGGGTCCCTGAGCGGGTCAGAAGGGCTCATGAACATGCCAAATGGGTCCCTCACCAGTACGGAAGGAGTATACATTTTTATCCGTTCTACTGGGCCCTTTCAACGCTCGGGAATGGGCTCTCTCGAGGCGCCGCCCCCCCCCCCCCTTCCCTGGGCAAAATCCTGGCTACGTGCCTGGTAAAGATCATTTTGAGGCGCTGTCCCCGGATGAAATCCTGATTACATGCCTGGTTCATGAGCCTCTCTGGGGGCCCTGAGGTCCTGGTCCAATCCAGCTCATCAAAAGTTGAAGCAAATAATGTACATTAGGTACAGGTCACTACAAAAGTAATGGTAGGTACTAGTTGCGACTCAGATAATCGCTTATATCTCCTAAACCATGTGTCGGAATCNGTGCAGACAGGACGCCCGACCAGCAGTTCGAGACAGGACCCGACCAGAGCTGAGGACAGGCCCGAACCAGAGTTAGAAAGGAACACGGACCAGGAGCGTGAGACAGGGACGCCGACCAAGAGCGTGAGACAGGGCCCGACCAGAGCTGAGACGGCAGACTTTGTCAATCCTGTCATCGCATGACATTCTGTCTGGCGTGACAGTGGTTCTGTCCAGTTTTGGTCTGATTGTGCCTGCTGCCTAACTTTCTGACTAGTCTTCTGCCATTATTGTCTCCGACCGACATCTTTGTCATAAATTAAACCAACGATGAGTGACGAATACTGGGACCATATCAGTTCAAATCGTATTTTGCCAAGTTTGCCATTGCGAGTGTCGAGCGTTCTCAACTTAAAGCATTGATTACCTTTGCACACCAATACACTGGACTGCCGGTGACGTTTCGTTTTCCCGTTTGCCTTTTCGTTCTCTCATCTGAGTTCTGATACGTGTGCCGCCATCTGTTCCAGGGTCCGTTCGTCCACATTGCCAGCATCGTGGCCACCCTGCTCACGAAGCTCATCACGTCGTTTAAAGGCATATACGAAAACGAGAGTCGTAACAGTGAGATGTTAGCTGCCGCCTGCGCTGTGGGCGTGGCCTGCAGCTTCGCCGCACCAATAGGAGGTGACTTACGGACGGGGTCAGCTGGCTGTTATTTCCCTTAGTTGAATTAGCAGCAGGTCTGGGATCCGCTACGGTCCTGTGATAGTGTGATAGCCCTGCAAATCAGACTGCATGATCTAAAATATTGGTTCCGACAAGTGATAAGTACTGTCAATACAATTGCAAAGTGATTCTGAGACTATCACGAAAAAAACAGCACTAACTCTGATCTCTGAATGGTTTCGTCATTTCCAATTATAATTAATCGTAAAATATATATGCAGCCACTAGCACTACTAGGCCAAGTAACAACTGATGTAACATCGGACGTAACAAAAAATGTAATCTATTATCACAATTTCGAAAGTATATCCGAGAGTTTGTTGGATTCATTGACAAATAGTGGCTTATTTTATGAGATCCAGATTGGTCTGCATAATGATTTTCGAAGCGGGTCCATGAAGATATAGTGCACCCGAGATACTCTAGCTAAATGATCACGATATTCGTTGGGACCTGCACAACAATTGTGTGAAGAGAGTGCTGAGTGTCAGTGTCAGAGGCTTGCGAACATTGGAGAATGTGCGATTGTCAGTCTTGCTTGCGACGCATCGCTATATATCCTTAATTAACGCAGAAGTTAGGGAAAAGGAGAAAAATGTGCACTGCTGCACCCAGGGACACTATTTGTGAACCATGAGCGACAAGGCCTGGAGTGGCTGTGATAAATGAACAATCCGAGCTTCCCTAACATCCTAACAACTTCGATTGTTTCGAGCCAATCGCTCCTACCAGTTGACTGTCCTCTTTATCCCACTAGTTTGTCATGCAACTTTCAGAACTTCCCTCATGAATGACTGTTATTATCCATGCTTGTTTCTGGCTACTTATCCTCCACTTTGTCAAACTTCCCTAACTTTCCTCATGGCTGACTGTTTTTAGCGATTTTGTTTCTGACCACTAACCTAGCGCTAACTTCGTCATCTGTTGACAGGTGTGCTATTCAGCATAGAGGTCACATCGGTGTACTTTGCCGTGCGAAATTACTGGAGAGGCTTCTTTGCTGCAGTGTGCGGCGCGATGGTGTTTCGACTGCTCTCCGTCTGGTTCCAAGACGAAGGTACGTCCTCTCCCTCTCCATATGGTTCCAGGAAGAAGGTGCGCTCCTCCCCCTCTCCGTCCGGTTCCAGGAAGAAGGTAAGCTCCTCTTCCCTCTCTGTGGTGTGATTCCAGGACGAAAGTACGTTCCTCTCCCCTGTTTTGTTCCAAGAAGGTATGCTCCTCTCCCTCGTCTGGAGCCAGAACAAAGGTACGAAGATCTCTGCTGTCTGGTTCTAGGACGGATGATGATGATGGTGATTGGGGTCTTGGGGCGCTGCAACTGCCTTGTTATGTGGCGCCTATTTATAGGACGAAGACAAATTACTATTAACTCCTAACCCTCCTGTCCTCCATCCCAAAATAATATCCACCCCCATCTGGTTCCAAGAAGAATGTGGGCTCCTTTCCCAATTGTCTGGTTCTAGGACGAAGGTACGCTCATATCACCTCTCAGTCTGTTGAACAAAGATATGCACTTATCCTAATAACAAAGATATCCTCTTCCCGTCTGTATTGATTAGACACGAACCCTGCATGGCTCCGGGACGAATAAAGCCTCTGTCACCGTCCATAGCGCCTCATATTCCTTAGAGACGGCGTGAAGATTCCAAAATGAATACCGCGGCTGAATTCCAAAATGAATACCATGTGATATCCCGCAGAACGACGTCCGAATGTGAGAGGAAATAACGTCTTTAGAGCGACGTATACTAATCAGAAGCAATGTTTAATTGACAAGTAGCCGGTTGTACTTTGTTATGTGAGGATGCCTTGCCCAATTGTTGATTAGGTTTACGTTATTCAATGTCACAGGGAATGTCTATGTCGATGTTTTAGTGAGAATATCTGCAATCATGAATGAACTGCTAGTTGGAATATTTATTAAATCTCTGTGAATAGGATTTGTGGGCAATGCCACAATGTTGACTGCATCTGAACATTTGGACAAATCAAGACTGTCGCTCAGTTAAACGGATTCTTTGGATATTGACCGCTGCGTGCCTTCGCCTGCAGAGACGATAACAGCTATATTTAAGACGGACTTCAAGGTGGACTTCCCATTTGATCCGCAGGAGCTGTTTGTGTTTGCTCTGATCGGGTGAGTGAGTGTACTCTCCACAATGCCGTGCTGATCTGAGATAATGATACGTTGATCTGTGTTTGTCCAACATATGACAGGGCACCATTGTTCGGAATGACATCTTTATCATCGCAATCGGACTGTCGCTTACAATGGTACACATACTAACTTGTTCAACATGTGTTAAAGAGACGCTGTTACCTTCGCTGGCGGACCGCTCTTAAAGGGAATATAGCACCTTTAACATAAGTTTTTAACTGAGATAGCCAGATTGTCGGGTGTACGGGAGAAACCCTAAATCTGACAATTTTCCTTCCAAAACGACCTAGTTGCTAGTTGACCGCAAAAACCGTTGGGCATATTTGGGCATTTGGGCAAGGATTACAATATTTAGTATTTCGCATACGTCATAAAGTAGTTACTTCCACTGTTTCACGTAATGCGTGCCCACCACGTCCCCTTACCCGCGCGAGACGAGCGCCGGTCCGCCCCAGCCAGTTCGCGTTTCCGGTACCGGTGTACCCATCGTGCCGGTGCCGGTCACAGCAGCTGTCACGGCCTCCTTGTAATTTCTCACATACCGCTTGGTGAGCAAGATGTGTGATCGTCACATGTAACAATACAATTTTGCAAATTACAACAAATCTTAACTTTTTTCGCAAAAATGAATGCCAGTACCGTAATCAGGGCATTCTTCTCCATCATTCTACGTACTTTTCCCAAGGTGCTATATTCACTTTAACACCAATAATCTGAAATCTCACATTTGTTAAAAGCTCACGCTCGATAGCCAATAAAATGCACCTTTAAAAACTGATGTTGATCATAGTGTCAGAAACAGAGCAGTACCTACACATACTTCTTATAGACCACAGATAACAGGAGACAACAGAAAACAGATAATAGCTTATATGTGTAAGGATATATTCGTTTTAGCCTACTACTAACAATTTATTGTGTCTGATGTTTGCAGGGTTGTGGCTGGTTTATTCGGCGCCTTATACGTTTGGGTACACCGGAAATATGTCATGTTCATGCGCCAGAACATGTGCATGAAGAGTTTCCTGCGCCAAAAGTGAGTTTAACTGTTCTGCACATCGCGTCGGCACCAGTAACCAGTCACGTGGACAGGGCATCAACTCTAATCCAAAGCTATATCGCTGACCTAGAACTTTGATAATAAACAGCGGAAGCAAACTGCGTCTGGCTGTTATTGTCTTCACGGTGGGAGTAACTATACCGATGCAAGTTGTAACCTCGAGAACCCCAGGCAATACCGCGACGATAACATGTGCCCGACCTGATCCGTTAGGGCCGTCGGTGATAGGTCCACGCTGTTTGGAAACATGGCATCATGCTGGGAGCATCAATCAAAGCTGTTGGCACTGGGTGGACGGTAATGGCTCGGAAAGAATCATAAATAAACACCTTTCAATGCGTAATGCAGATTGCTGTATGATCGATTTGATTTGATGGTACACCATTCATCTCTCGGACGTAGTGATCCGCTCTGTTGATAGAGCTAGGTGACTGCATTGGCCTTTGCTCATAGCTTGCTTTCACTGCTTAAATTATTAAATTAAATAAGCCGTCATCGGATGCCATTGCGCGTCAGCTTAAAGACTGTTTCTAAATGTTCCACTTAATATGTCTCCGAAACTACACGAGAGTGTTCCTTGCTGTCCGCTACCGTCAGAATAATAAGGACTCAAAGTTCGCTATAGAGTCCACACTGTGTGGCATGTTTATATGAGCTGCTGACATGGTATATAAGATGATGATGGGTGGTTGTTTTCCTGCTTTTTTCACACGATAGCGCCCGATAACAAGGGTTCTGGGTTGTTTGGATATTGAACCGTAGCGGGGTATAGGTTTGTGGCAGGGCTGCGGAGTCGGTCGGTTGTCAGGTGACTCCGACTCCGACTCCGACCCTCCGGAGTCGACTCCGAAATCGACTCGACTCCGACCTTCAACCCAGGCCCCGCTGGATAGCCAAATCTAACGCCATCCCAAATTTGCTTATATCTTGAACTCGGTTGTAGATATCGTCCCCAAATCGTATATACGCGATGGTCTATAAATTCATTACCTTTTCAGAAAACAAATAAGTATGTTATTTGGGAGTAAGATCATTCTATTGATGTCTTGCAACACCATTTTATGTGGACCCATGACGATAAAATATTTAATGCAAATGATAGAATTTAAGTTTCCGCCTTTGTGTACAATGGCATTCTTCTGTGAAGATTCGACGAGCATACTAATCCCGAAACAAGCACGAAAAAAAGGTATATTTTCAACTCCATCTGCGTGTAACATACGGGAAAAGCCCGCAAGTTTGATGAGGACAAAAGATAGGTACTATGCCAAGTACTGGCGGTAAAAGATGGAGACCATTAAAAGGGAAAATAATAAGGTCCCTTTTATTCTGTTAGCACAACAATTTCAGCAGCTCCGTTGTGGTATACATTGATTTTAATTTTGATTTAAGAAATAAATAAAATAATTTCCTACTCTAGGTGTATTTTTTACAATTAAACAACTACATATCACTTTATATGAACTCAATACCATATTTGCCACATTCAACGATAATTGAGCCCGCCATATTCCACATCTCACGCGAAATACGCTAGAATAATCGCCGAAAGCACTTTAATTAAGATCAAGTGGTACGTTGTCTCAGAATCATTCGATGAAGACACTTTCTGATGTAATATTCCGCGTTGTTCTTTATTGTTTGCATATTTTGTTGGGTGGGAAATTACTATCTTCATGATTACATAAAGCTAAGAGTGTTATATATACAACTAGAAAACAAAACTATCAAATATTCTCTAATGTTCAATTTTTTTTTTTTTTTTTTTATTGAGAGGTCGCAACCACTAAAAAAGACCGCCATAAAAGTGCATCTTTAACTGCTAATTTGGCTACCTGTTCATGCAATGGTTATTAGATATAAAGGATCTACGGACATATAATCACAAGAAGTAGAACACAAAATACATTTTCAAATTAATTTCATTTCCAATTTCTATCTAATGCCGTGTGAATTTGTTAAGATCGGTCCAGTAGTTCCGGAGATCAGAGGAGGCTATAAATAGTCCCGCCCCACCCCCCCCCCAGTCGACTCGCGTTACAGAATATACCCAGTAACGGCGGAGTAAAGGGGGCATGGAAATCATACCCCTAACCCCAACTGCGCCAATTTCAAAATATTAAGCAATTTTCAAAAGTTGAGCGCGAGCAACACTACAAAAGACCGTCCATAGAAAGTGCATCAACTTTAACTGCTATTTGGCTACCTGTTCATCATATGGCCTATTATTATATCAAAAGGATGCTTACAACTACGGACATATAACACAACAGAACTAGAAAACACAAAATACATTTTCCAATTAATTTAATTAAAAAAGGAAATGACGCCAGCATTGGATAGGGACCAAAAGTATTTCAACACCTTGCAAGTACCTAGGTTTAATTAGCCTTATAAATTGCAATATACTTATCCGAAAGGGAAGGTTTGTAATGCAAAAAATGCGAACCGATTTACAATAATGTTTGGTTCGTAAACTGTCGATTATCAAGTGATAACTCCATTATGTGGGAAAATGTGAGTTGAACAACTTTACCTCAAATAGTAACAAATATAAGTGTGGTATTGTTTGTGACTTCAAGTAATAAACTCCATTTTTGTGGGAAAAGGTCTCATATTTATCCTAACAAAAGAGAGGGACACTTAACCGCTTACAGCCTTAAACATTACTTGTAGCCACGCAATTGGTTACCGATCTACCAGGATTTTTTATGATCGTCAGCCAAAAATCCTTTGAGTGGCAATTTATTGACTGCGACGAAGACATCTCCTGAATATAGGAGTGTCCTCTATTACGACTTCCATGGTATACTGAATACACACATTATTAGTAAAAATTCATGGTATAGAAAATAAACTTAAGTAAAAAATTCAAAGACTTCAAAATATGTTAAGTCATCGCAATTGGTGATCCATTAAAAATTACTTCCGCAATGTAGATTGCCCATAACTGCCAAACCTGCCAGCCGGAGTCGAGTCGGTCAAATTTTACCGACTCCGACTCCGACTCCGACTCCGGCCAAAATTACCGACTCCGACCGACTCCGACTCCAACTCCGACTCCGACTCCGACTCCGCAGCCCTGGTTTGTGGGATTAGTTTTCATTCAGAAAACTCGTTTCTAAGGTAATTTCGGATGCCTTTTTCAGGTATATAAGCATTAAGCATACATGTTGAATGAACCAAACGTCAGCTAATTATGTCCCGCTCATTGTGTTTTACTTTTGGCATATGTATTGTTTCAAAGGTCTGCTCGATATCACTAGCTTCACAAGAATGTAGGGACAATGTCTCCGATCGCTGCATACTGTGTGTCCACAGCGTGCCATACCATATAACATAGATGTACTCCAGCTATATGACCGCCCCCGCTGTAACTACACAGCTGCTGACGCTCCATCCCTGTCTTCTTCGACGACGGACAGTCGGTTTATGTACCCGTTCTTCGTAGCTCTGATGGTGTCCTCCATCACGTTCCCGCTCGGCTTAGGACAGTTCATCGCCGCCGACCAGACCACGCATGACCAGGTATGTTTGTATATCGACCACACCAGACCAGACCAGATATGTACTGACTTAGACCACGTAGGTGCTGACTAGACCAGACCACGCAAGACCAGGTATGTATATCGACCAGACCAGACCACACCAGACCAGATATGTACTGACGGAAGACCACGTAGGTGCTGACCAGACCAGACAACGCAAGACCAGGTATGTATATCGACCAGACCAGATATGTACTGACGGAAGACCACGTAGGTGCTGACCAGACCAGACCACGCAAGACCAGGTATGTATATCGACCAGACCAGACCAGACCAGATATGTACTGACCGAAGACCACGTATGTGCTGACTAGACCAGACCACGCATGACCAGGTATGTATGTTGACCAGACCAGGAGTATACTGACAAGAGATTGCTCATTGCACATGACATTTACCAGGAATAGGTTGGTGACTACGTTGAGCCATGAACTTGTCGCGGAAGGAGTCGACTAATTAAGACGATTTTGATGAAGTTGATGATAGTTTATCATCCGCAGGGTGCATCTAAAACTAATTTAACAGAATCTGTGAGACGATTAGTAATGCTTTCCATCGTCGAATGTAATGTAACATCGATACACTGTCTAATTGATTGCATTTTGTGCCAGCGGGACTTCACTATCTCGCGTGTCCTTCTATATGTTTTTGGGAATATCATAACCCCGTATTTGTCCGGTATGTAAGCGATGTGCTGAGTACACTTTGTTGTATTTGTCATTTGCCTGCAGGTTCTGGATCTCTTTTCAAACTTTACCTGGTCATCGCCTGATCTGGAGATAGATCAGGCTGCGGTGGTCGCCCACTGGACCAACCCCTACACGAACTTCTACGTCAACCTCTGCATCTTCATCGGCGTCACGGTACGTCGGGGGCAGCTACATGGAGCGTTGCTAATTAAATTGCCGGCCTTTTGTCATACTTCAACGACATTGTATCAGCATGTTTTTTTCCATAAATATCAAATTAATAATAGATGCCCACGATAAATATCAAATTTGTATTGTTAATTGTATCAATGATATCGTTTTTTATTTCGTCATTTTTTCTAGTCTACCGCCAAGCACGCTATAATGGAAAATTAATTCCAATAACGACGTTTATTTTCGACGTTTAGGCTAACTTGCTGAATTTCAATGAAAGAAGACGAATCACATGTTTGAGCACCAAGTAATCCCCTTTCTTTTCATTTGACACTTCAATCAACTTCGGCGTAGTTTCTGTCAGGTTTTTATGACGCTGCCCTCGACCTTGACCCGCGACCCGCCCGGCAGATGTGCACAGCGGTGGTGGCGTCGACGCTTCCGGTGCCGGCCGGTACCTTCATTCCCGTGTTTAAGATGGGCGCTGCCTTCGGCCGGCTGGTTGGAGAGTGCATGGCCAACATGTTCCCCCGCGGCTTCCGCTACGGCAATCACATATCACCGATCCTGCCAGGTCAGTAGTGATCCAACATGGCGTGTGTTTTCCCGGGTTTATGAATCGCTTAACGATGATCGGTTTATTATACAGTTACAGTTTTATCTGTCTTGTACTTATATTGACTAAAACATCAAAGCATATGGTGGGAACCACAGTGGGTAATTGATCATTTTAAAAGGTGGGCTATAAAGTTCGATTTTGTTTAGGGGGAAATTGGCACTTTTTAGTATGAACGTCTGTTATGGACTCCATAAGCGGCATAAGTCTATGTTAATGCTTGCAGCTAGGATTTCATAAAGGAAGTGTTACATATGATGCGTTGTTTTGCAATAGCAGATAATGTTGCATGATTTGTTTACATAATGATATTTATCTGATCTTATTGACTTGCACACTTAACAACTGCTGTGAAATATCTGCTGGACTTTAAGCATTGTCTGTGTTGTTGTTAACCACAGGTGGTTACGCCATCGTGGGCGCCGCGGCGCTGGCGGGGTCAGTCACCAACACCATCTCCACCTCCGTCATAGTGTTCGAGCTCACCGGTCAGATCACTCACATCCTGCCCGTCATGGTCAGTAGGCTGTGGAACTCATCGTGATTATGAGAGCTAAAATAAATCACTGCGAGTTGTTGGACACCCTTTGTCTCTTGCCGTCACCCATTAATGCCATTAGTTTCATCAAGACATGAATTGATTCA
The DNA here is from genome assembly GCA_014673585.1 of Semibalanus balanoides. Taxonomy (NCBI): domain Eukaryota; kingdom Metazoa; phylum Arthropoda; class Thecostraca; order Balanomorpha; family Balanidae; genus Semibalanus; species Semibalanus balanoides. Next base: position 45,992 of record VOPJ01015963.1, on the reverse strand, counting down.
TTCATTTATACCTTTACCGTTCTTATTTGGAGGCATATTGTTTTGTCCTGAGAAGACGTGTGTCATAGATTTATCTCGCATGGTTGAATAACCTATTGAACTGCATGTAATGTAATAAATTAACAACATGTGTAGGTGTAGCACCACTTATTATTAAAAAACAAAACATATACAATACAACCTATAAACTTTAACTTGGTAGCAGACGCCTTATGTTAGCACAAAACGACGCCTTATGCAGACGCCTTGTGTTAGCGCATGATTGATGGTCTTTAATTTGAGTACGTCTCACCAGCTTCGCGTGGACACCAGTCCGTTTGTGACGGGCGCCATTGTCTCACTCTTCCTTCTCAGATCGCCGTGCTGATCGCCAACGCGATCTCACAACAGATGCAGCCGTCCATCTACGACAGTATCATCCAGATCAAGAAGCTGCCCTACCTGCCGGATATCGTCACCATTTCTCACACGTTTAGTTCAATACTCTACTCCCTCCGGTCTCCTCTCCTTCTCCTCTCCCCGCTCCTACTCCGCATACCTACATCTCGCTCCCCTCACGCAATCCTCTCCGCTCCTCTCCGCTCCTCTCACGCTACTCTCCGCTCCTCTCCCTCCTCTCCGCTCCTCTCGCTCCTCTCCGCTCCTATCCTCGCTCCTCTCCGCTCTCTCCCGCTCCTACTCCGCTCCTCTCCGCTCCTCTCCGCTCCTCTCCGCTCCTCTCCGCTCCTCTCCGTCTCCGCGCTCCTCTCCACGCTCCTCCTCCGCTCCTCTCCGGCGCTCACTCTCCGCTCCTCTCCGCTCCTCTCCGCTCCTCGTACACCGCTCCTCTCCGCTCCTCTCCCGCTCCCTCTCAACGCTCCTCCTCCGCTCCAATCTCCCGCTTCCTCTCCGCTCCTCTCTCTCCGTCCTCTCCGCTTCCTTCCGCTGCTCTCCGCTCCTCCACGCTCCTCTCCGCTCCTCTCCCGTCCTCTCCGCCCTCTCCGCTCCTCATCCGCTCCTCCGCTCCTCTCCGCTCCTATCCGCTCCTCATCCGCTCCTCTTTCCTCTCCGCCACGTCTGACCCGCCTGCCGTGACGTCACGACACCAGACGTCCCTGCCAGCCCCTCCCAGCCCCTCCCGCTCCTCTCCGCCCTCTCCGCTCCTCCCCGCTCCTCTCCGCTCACTCTCCGCTACCTCTCAGCTCCTCATCCGCTCCTCTCCAGCTCCTCTCCGTCCTCTCCGCTCGCTCTTCCCCTTCCTCCCAGCTCCTCTCCCGCTCACCTCTCCGCTACCTATCCCTCCATCTTCCGGCTCCTCTCCAGCTCCTCTAACGCTCCTCTCCGCTCCTCTCCGCCTCCTCTCCCTCCTCCTCACGCTCCTCTCCGCTCCTACTCAGCTCCTCTCCGGCTCTCCCGCATCCCTCTGCCGCTCCCTCTCCCTCCTCCTCCGCTCCTCTCCGCATCCTCTCCCGCCTACCTCATTCACGCTCCTCTCCGCTCCTCTCAACGCTCCTCTCCGCTCTCTCTCCGCTCCTCATCCGCGCTCCTCTCCGCTCCTCTCCGCTCCTCTCCCGCTCCTCTCCGCTCCTCCCTCTCTCTCCGCTCACTCTCCGCTACCTCTCCGTCTCCTCTACCGCTCCTCTCCGCTCCTCTCCGCTCCTCTCCGGCTCCTCTCCGCTCCTTCCGCTCCTCTCCGCTCTCCCGCCTCCTCTCCGCTCCTCTCCGCTCCTCTCCGCTCCATCCTCCGCTCCTCTCCGCTCCCCCGCTCCTCTCCGCTCCTCATCCGCCCTTTCCGCCCCTCTCCTCTCACGCTCTTTCCGCTCCTCTTTCCTTCTCGCTCCTTTCCGGCTCCTATTCCGCTCAACTCATCCGCTCCTACTCACGCTCCTCCCCTCCTCTCTCATCCTCATCCATCTCCTCTCCTCATCATCTCCTCTCCACTCTTCCTCTCTCCTCTCTCCCTCTCTCCTCTCTCCTCCTTCTCCTCCTCCTCTCATCCCTCATCTCCCTACGATTCACTCTCAATCATCTCCTCTCCCTCCCTCTCCTCCCTCTTCCTCTTCCCTCTCTCTCCCTCTCCCTTCCATACACTCTACATCCTTCATCCTCTCAGACTCACTCCTCTCTCTCTCACCTCTCCGTCTCATCCCTCGTCATTCCCTCTCTACCTCCTCATCACTCTCTCCTCTCCTCAACCTCATCGGCCTCTCTAATCCTTCTCGTCTCCTCTCGTCCTCTCGTTTACCTCTCACTCTCTCTCTCCTCTCTCACCTCATCACATCCAATCTCGACTTCTCTCTCTCCTCTCTCTAGTAGGTTCTCATGTTCTATCTTTGGTAACCATCCTCCCTCGCGCATATTCCGTGAGTCTTCGAAAAACCCTCGACATTCGTCGAGCGAGACACCTATTTGCTAAGGCTTACTCTCTGAGAGTGTTTTGCACGTGTAGCACAAAGAAAAAAAGAAACACTTCAGCCAACCCGCACAGACTGGCAACTCTCAAGCTGATGCTTATTTGGAAAACCGCCAATGTGCCGATTACAGAACTGATCGAGTGGCTAAACACTGTAGCTCGAAACGGAATCTGGCCGAGAATTCCAACAGCGCGAGAGGAGACAGTGACAGACATGTAAATTTGCAGCAGCCGAGATAATATATGAGCTACCATGCCGTAGGAAAGCGTATCAAATATAGTCCATAAGTCATATTATAGACTGTCAGCTCATCCACTCCGTATGTGCCGATCCACGGTTCGGACTGTACGGAATGATCTGACACTGTGTGTACGAGGCAGCAAGCGTAACCTCGGTACGTGGAGGACTTCATGGTGCGGGAGGTGAAGTACATCTGGCACGGCATCACGTACCGCCGGCTCAGGGACATCCTGAGGGAGACAAAGAAGCTCACCAGTGTGCCGCTGGTCGACTCGCCCGGTAAGACTGTCACCGAACTGTAAGACTGTTGCCGAATTACTGAACGGGGCTGGGCTAGGCCATGCCGGTTTAGATGTAGGCTATGCGTAGGATGTTATCCAAGAAATAATGTATTGTGTGAAGCATTGATATTCTACATCATTCCCTCGCTTCACCATTCAGCAACAATACAACCAAACATCTGTGAGGATTATACGTATCAGCGCCTTTAGGCTTGCATTTGAACAATAATGATAAGTGTTGATAATACAGTTGCATTACATTTTTTATCAGAGGGTGTGGGTGTGGGTGTGGGTGTGGGTGTGGGTGTGGGTGTGGGTGTGGGTGTGGGTGTGGTGTGGGTGTGGGTGTGGGTGGTGTGTAGGTGTGGGTGTGGTGTGTGGGTGTGGATGTAGATGTAGATGTAGATGTAGATGTAGATGTAGATGTAACATGATGTGTGATGTGGATGTGATGGTGGATGTGGATGTGGATGTGGATGTGGATGTGGATGTGGATGTGGATGTGGATGTGGATGTGGATGTGGATGTGGGTAGTAGGTATGTTTCTAGTTGTGCAATCTATTACTTCGATTCAATAATGCAAAGTTTATGCTCATTTTCATTCACGTCTGGCACTGTCTGGTCCCGCAGACTCAATGATTCTGCTGGGCAGTATCAGGCGGAAACAGCTGGTGATACAGCTGGAGACACATCTCGGCAGAGACCGCCGCATAGAGGTGGTGGCCAGGTGGCAGCGAGCAGCGCAGAAGTCAGTACTCGTAACTCATCACTCTGTATTAATCCCAGTAGTTTATAGAGGTGGTGGCCAGGTGGCAGCGAGCGGCGCAGAAGTCAGTACACGTCACTCTGTATTGATCCCAGTAGTTTATAGAGGTGGTGGCTATGTGACAGCTGGCAGCATTGCTGAATAGATGCTGCTCCGCAATGCACATTGCTGAATAGATGCTGTTCCGCAATGCACGTTGCTGAATAGATGCTGTTCCGCATTGCACGTTGCTGAATAGATGCTGTTCCGCATTGCACGATGCTGAATAGATGCTGTTCCGCAATGCACATTTTGAATAGATGCTGTTCCGCAATGCACGATGCTGAATAGATGCTGTTCCGCAATGCACGTTGTTGAATAGATGCTGTTCCGCAATGCACGTTGTTGAATAAATGCTGTTGTTCCGCATGACATAATTACGAAGAATTATGACAATTTATAGATAATGTTGCGAATTTCGGGCGGTAAATGCGCGTTTAACCTTATTCTGGAAAAGGTTTGAAGTAAGCAAAGACGCGCACACAATCAATGATACTTTCACATATAATGACAATATCCTGCGGCTGCAGGCATGTTCAACGGCCACCCACCGCGTCTCACACCACTTCCCCCTGCAGGATCCAGCTGGCAAAGCACAACCACAACTGGAAGGCCCTGGTCGCTCTGGCCAAGGGTGAGCAGGTGGACGCCGCGCGACAGGAGCGACGCGCCACACTGACGGCCGACCTGGCGCCGGAGCTGCCCGACCACGAGCGCGAGCGGCGAGAGCTCGAAGACGACGATGACGTGGTGGGAGTGTCCGGCGCCAAGGTGACGCACGTGGAGAGCGCCGTGGACTTTGGCGACATGTCACCGCCGCCGCCGGAGCGGATGGAGCGGAGGCCGTCCAGGTTCGCCGTGACGCCGGTGCCCAGTGATTTGTCTGGTGCGGCGGTGTCAGGGGGTGGGGAGGCGCCCGCTGGGTTGCAGGTGGTGGCAGAGGTGGACGGAGGGACGGGGGAGACGGGAAGGAATGAGGCAGGAAAGGCGCCGTTGGCGCAGGCTGAGACGGTTGAGTCGCCACAGCCTGCGCGGCAGACGGAGCCGAAGTCGGCAGCGGAGCCGGCTCAGGAGCCGGCACAGGAGCCGGCACAGGAGCCGGCAAAGAAGCCGGCACCGGAGCCGGCGGAGACGGAGCAGCACCCCCTGCTGGCTGCCAACGACAGGCCCAGGTTCATCGTGAACGACTCAGATGACTCTGATGAGGTGAGTGTCCGCCATTTTGCAGTATATCCGATCGATGAGGTGGCATGATCCTCTGCACAAGCGGAACTTTATGAAATCGCTCGGGGGGGGGCCCTAATGTTAATTATATATATTTTATTTCAGTTCTTACCATGCAACGCCATAGGCCTAATGTTAAAATTTGACATTGGGGGGCTCGGGCCCTCCCCAAGAGATATAAAGTTCCACCCCTGATCCTCTGCCAGGGAAATACTCAACTTCCAAGCCTCTAGGCTGCCACATGGTGCATGTCATATCAAACATTATGAATCTGGTGACTCTGGCATAGCACTGTTCCGTGCATTAGCCCACATTTATACCTGTTCATCCTCCCCCAGCAGGAGACCATCACCTCCTCGGGCGGCGCGCGACGCTGGCCTCTGAAACCGATCCTCAAGAAGACGAACTCGTTCTCAATGAGGTCACCCAGTCCCCAGAACAATGTCAACGGCGGTAACTACGCCACCGTCACCGGCGGCAACGACGGCAGGTTAGTTGGACCAGTGACGTCAGCAGCAGCTGGCACGTCGGATGACGTCGGACGTCGTCGTAGCGACGTCGCTGACCGTGGCGCGGCTGATGTTATATTGGCGGCGGCAGTGAAGGCTGGTGTTTGAGATCTAGGGGTGGAGAGGTTATATTGTTTATTGGTGCAATGAACATGGCTCTGATTGCGGGAGTTCTGTTTGATCAGACCGTGCAATCGGCTCCATGAAAGGAGTGCGGTACTAGTAAATGCGTAGGTGTATTAATGCTTCAATAAACAGCGGCGCCCTTTTAGTGGCATGGTGACGGTGGGTAATGTCCCCTTGTTTCAGTATTCCATAAAAACATGTTCTCTTGAAGTTCTCTTGTTGCTTACCCTGACTGCCTCATGCTTCATATAGGTCTGACCGTAAAATCCTAGGAACCCATTTATTTAGAGAACCTCGTCTGACATTCTGCCGACATTTATGGGCTAGTAACAGCCTGGGTCAGTCCACCCTGTCGCCAACAGATTACTGTTGAGTGCTCACCCGTGGCAGGCGGTGTTCATTCCGGACGGTCGTTCAGGTTGCGATTGGGCCCTAAAATAGAGCCGCCAGTGGTCGATGGTATTGGCACGTGCGACATGAGCGCCCGTCACCGTAGATTAATGGTGCTCTCCGAGGCGCAGCGTGACCCGGTCACAGCGGGGAAGATAAATCCGCCCATTGGCGAGTCTGTATTGTGAGTCTGATTTGATGTGAGTCTGATGTGTCGTGAGCCAGGCTGGTTGTGAGTTAAGCTGGTCATGTACCGTTCTGGGCGGCATGTGACCTTCACTGTTGGTCCGCCCTAAAACCTCAATCATCATCATCATCATCATCATGTTCCGTTCGGCAGGCTTCGATCCGCGTTGGAGCGAGTGCTGCAGAAGTCCCGCTCGTTCAAGTCGTCAAGCAACCTCAAAGACGAAAGCAGCAAGTCGCTGGCATCGCAGAAACACGTCACCTTGGTGAGTTGAGTCATGAGTGTTCTATGAGATTTTCTGGGAACGGAGACTATTTTTATTTCTATATTTGTAATATTTTAAATCAGCCCTTGGAGCTTGCTGGACTAGACAGTATTTTGACATCGACGCTTTTGATNAGATTTCATTAATGAAACATTGCGAAATGCAATATAATGGCACACCATTTCATATTTTGCTTGGCACACAATTAGCTTGGCACACAGCAATGGACACAGGTGGAGTTTCCTATTCAGATGGTGGGGCAACTGCCCCACCAACTTTGAGGTTAGTCCCACCACTTTTGTCGGATTTGAAGGTTTCCTTAATTTAAATAGACATTTTCCACCTTAAACATGCACAAATGTCAGGTTTAAAGATTTCCTGACGTTAAAAAGGCCATTTTTCACCTTTACCATGATGCAAAACATTCAGTCAATGTGACATTTTCCCACACAAACTTTTTATGAAAAGCTCCACTCATGGCAATGGACATTGAGTATATGTAGGGTATGGACTGCTTCGTTTATATTGATACATCTCCGATAGCTCACGCTAGTGTGCCGATTCCAATGTCAACCACTGTACCGCGTGTCTGGCGTGTTTGTGTCTCGTCCAGTCAGCGCCCCCGGCAGGGCCCGGGTCAGCCGAGGCTGAAGGGGTCAGTCGCGGGTCAGCCGAGGTCAGCCGAGGTCAGCTGGGGTCGCGGGACCGGGTGAAGAGCAGTGTCGCCCAGGATATCGCCGTGGCTGTGCTACAGTACGGCTTAACCGGAGTTACCGCATGGCTGCCTTAGGAGTCGCAGCGGTCGGGACGCAACAGGGACGACTACATTAGCTGGAGAAAGTCTCTGAATTGAAAGTTAACGAAAAATGCAAATTAAGTTTCCAGCACAAGAATGTGCCTTTTTATTTTCTCCAGCATGTGCCTTGACAGCAGGGGCGTAGCTTCTCCAAAAAAAATGGGAAGGGGGGGGCTTAGCTGAGAAAAATATATTAAACCGCCATACAAATCCACAAAATATATATTTCTCACCGGATTTGACCTACTTTCTCATCCAAGTTAAGGGGCTGAGGCCCCAGTTGGGGGGGGGGGGTCTGAAGCTTTCCCCCATTTGAACACGAACTGACAACCCTGCTTGACAGTGTTTTGTTTGTACATGTTACGTAGTATATCTCCCCTTAGTTTATATATTGCACATATATTCGCATTCGAATAGCGCACAGAAGTACTTTGTTTAACTCAAATAAGATCTACAAACGAGTAAACTTGTATTGCATACGTACCAATAGGCGTAAAAACGTTAATTTGACACTATTACTTAAAGGGAGTGTGCCTACTCTTTTGAAATGTCAAATAGATTTCTATTACGGTGAGAAGCTAATGGTTTGATTATTGGTTACGATAAAATTCACGTCTGGAGCCCCTTTAGTTGAATTTTACTTTATATTCTGTTTTGCATTTGCTTGCTTCAAAAACTCATAAACGATCAATCACTATAAACAGAGTTTAAGCGGAAGATGTTACCTATAATGGCGCACTTAAAGACTATAACAAACCTTTATGAGCAAGTAATGAGTTGTTTACAGTGATCAATGATTCTGTTCGGGCAGCTGTTATCAGTGCTCACGAGTTGTTTCTATTGGCCAGAGCTAACAATATTATGCTAGCGTTGTAATTTAAAGAGCATGCTTCTAGCTTAGCGAAAGCTCGTCTGCGACCATCCGATAATGGAAATACTTCCAGTTATGTGATTGGCGACTTTGAAATATCTCAGCACTTAATGGAATCTGGGAAAAATGAAAGGCATATGGCCTAAAATTCAGAAAAATCTTTCTACAGACTAGTGTCAACAACTTCACATGACCAATGTGAGTAGGCACACTCCCTTTAAAATGTTTGTAAGAAAAGCAGAATCCCCTAGGCAGCAGATAACCATACTACCCACACTTAATGATATTTGCTGGAGCTCTAAGCGGAAACCAGCAAATCTCCCATGCCGTCCGTCCCGTATATCAAACGCATTAACGGGAGTACACTAGCATCATCTCTGTTACCATTTTTAGTCATCTAACGAGCTAACGACTGCCGTAATGGATCATCGAGTCATTGCTTATTGATAGGCCGTCCCATCGAATTAGCAGACTCCCTATCCGCACAATCCACTTTATCGGGGAATCGTCATAGCCGTCGCGCAGTCTGTCGGTGTCCACAGTAGGACAGTCGGTTCGATTGTTCTGTCATCTGCCACCCTCTGTAGCCGCTGGCTGGCTGCCAGGCCGGGGTCCGGTGGGCGGCGGGAGGGGGACGCTGGGATGGTCCCGCTGGGACGTTGACCTGACCTCGGCCGCCCGCCAGTGGCAGGGAGCGGCCGCGGGCAGCTGGTGGGCGTCTGAAGCAGTAGATGACGTAGACAGTAGACACGGCATCCACCCACGCCAGACCGAACGCTCTTACTAACCTTCGCTGATCAGTAGAGAACGGTCTGTCTGCACGTCATCCGACCAGAGCAGGATGAGAGCCTCTTCCCGTTATAATGAAATGACAGAGACGACCCTTTATGGGGAGTTCCTCACTCTTGTTCGGTCAGCGGCTATCAGCAAGATCGGAGAGCGACCCAGTGACCGCGCGACCGCCGAGTCCGCGTTCCGCACTGTACCTGATTGGCTATCAGGCAGGGTTGATGACAGGCATTGGACGCCGCGGTTGGCGGCTCTGATCTGTGGCTCGGAGAACTTCCCGCTATTGGCGGACCTCACCAGCCAGCCCGGAACGGGCCGGAGTGGCGCTAATCCGTGGATAAAGGAATATCCTGTTCAGTCGGGCCACAGCTGAGAGGTCTACTGTCCACTCTGACTTCATCTGAGAGGTCTCATGACTGGTTTTACCCCATCTGAGAGGTCTCATGACTGGTTTTACCCCATCTGAGAGGTCTCGTGTCCAGTCTGGTCGCATCTGAGAGGTTCAGTGTCCAGTCTGACCTCATCTGAGAGGTCCCATGTCCAGTCTAACCTCATCTGAGAGGTCCAGTGTCCAGTCTGATCTCATCTGGGATGTCCCATGTCCAGTCTATTCTCATCTGAGAGGTCTCGTGTCCAGTCTGACCTCATCTGAGAGGTCTCGTGTCCAGTGACAGTCTGGTCGCATCTGAGAGATCTCCTGTCCATTCTAGTCGCATCTGAGAGGTACCGTGTCCAGATTGTCTATCTCAGAAGGTCTCATGTTTAGTCCCAACCACATTGATTAAAATCCATGTCCAGCCCCTGCCTACTCTGAGAGTCTCATTTCAGTGAAATTAAACAGCATTATGATCTATGTGGCCACGTAAGCTCCCCTTTAGTACAGCATTACTGACGGAGACCCAGTGAACGTCCGAGCAGCTTTCTAATCAGGATCGATGCCGATATGCTGGACCATTTTTGCACGATTATGGACCTCGTGAAAGTTGGAAGATTTTCCGGTCAATACACGTCATTGTTGGAAAGAAGTCAGTGGTTGTGTGGCCCGAAATGGCCCTGTCACTCGGCCACAATGGTCGCGTTGGCCGCCGAACAATACAACATTGACAACAAAGACCACAGCCCACGCTGCTGTCCGCGAGCAGTGACGTCGCACCTCGGTCCCGCCTGTCCGTTCAAAAAAACAACATGTCTCCAATAGCACGCCATGGTGATGCACAAGACGCTGCTGCTCCCGTGCTATGATAGCACGCTGGACGACAGAACCTGTTACATAGATGATGACTGGTGACTGCTTCTCCGCTAGACACGGAGCCTCGCCGGAAATCCAATCACAAACTCATCGACCCGGCAGTCTGACGGCACTGCCAGCGTAGCGGCCTTTGCCGCTTATTTGCCGGTGCTCTGCGCTGACCTGAATATGACCTCGTTGACCTCAGTGACCTTCTCTCGTAGCCGTGCTGCACATTAACTGCCTGACCGGAAACGAGTGGTCCGCCGACCAATCGGCGCTGGACCGACTCGATTGCCGCTGATTGGATTAACTTGTCTGAATAATAACTAGGAAGAGCCGACAGAAGCCATGGCGCGAGCGTTCGAAGCCATGGCGTCGACAGCCAGGCTCATCTACATGGAGATGTGTTAGGGTAATATTTAATAGGCCGCTGCCAGCCGTGTCTTTCATGTGGCGATGAGGCTGGGTGGGTCAGAATTGGTCCCGGCGGCAGTCTGCCCGCTGTGTTCACAATAGCAGAGGTTTCTGCGATCGTTGTGGAGCCTTGGGTATAAATGAAACAAAATGCTTAGCAGTAACTGAAAGACGGACGATTTTCGTGCAAATCACGTAACAGTCGCCGCGGCATCCGCCAGCCCAGCGTTCAGATCCTTTGACGTTTTTTAATTAATTGTCAACTTTGAACATCTTTTGTTAGCGGCTCACGCAAGGAACGCTGTTATAAGAAGAAACTGATGCACAAACAAGGGAAATTACCATTTAAGTTGACACATCGTGCAAAATGACGACGGGGTCTTGGCATCAAAGAGTTCTAATCAATACATAACTTGCTTTGCCTGCCATTGGTGAATTTTCCACATGGCTAGTACCTAGCACATGCTAGCTTTGGAATGCTGGCAGTTGTTTCCTAAGATAATGTGATTTCACAGTTAAAGATACATTTAATTTATACATATCTAGCTTGCACAGTACTCCTATCTTTGAACTGAGTGCCTCAGCAGTTACAAATAAAATAGAATGGTTTCAACTTGCATGAACCTAATATCACACCAAACTTCTGGTATCGAAGTAGAACGATACAAACTGGCTATAACAGTAGAAATGGATAAAAATATGCGACAAGTAGTATGCAGTATTATCAACTCTACTTCATTGACTTTTCGTCCTCAATCAGCAAGGATCGCAAGAGAGAAGTAAAGTCTGATCTCTCGAATTATAAAGTGACCGGCATAACCATAACCGTCATGTCATTATCATCAATTTCCTGGATAGCCACTACACAAATGACGTCACATAACCTATATGTGTAATTATCCCAGCAGAGCCCACCTCTATCTGTCCATGTAGCCGCTGTCTGTGCGGTGACCACCGCTGGCGGTGGTGCCGTGTCTCTCCGCCGGCAACGCGAGCGGCACTTTCTCTCTGATCTGGCGCTGACGTCAGACGACAGAACTCCGAGAGGATAGCGCTGGCCATTCAGTGGCGACCCCAGCCAGACCAGCCCGCCACGGCGCCTGAATCGCGCCATAATCGCCTCCATTCAGCGCCGGCCGACCAATGGGTTAAAGTGGGCCCGCGCGGAGAGAGGGAGAAAGAGAGAGTGAATGGGATATTTCTGCCGTCTCAGCCGGTCCATGGCAATAACAGAAGAATGGATGTTGACGGAGCAGCTGCTAGTCGTCTGTTTTTGTGTTGAAGGTCAGATGTTTATGCAGTGGACTTTGGTAGGCTGACTGGCTATGCATACATGCAGTGCTCGAGTGGCGCCGCGGCCGCTCACATCTGACCTCTCGGCGACGACGCGTCTCAGCGTGACGACCGTTTGTCGTGTCTATGTGCCACGCAGGCAGCGCTTCACTCAGGTGAACATGTCACTTGCAGTTGCAGCGCAGTTGACATGTGCCAGGCAACTATCTAGATACTCGGCAAACACCCTGTTGTCTGTAACCAAGTCAGCCCAACATACGACTACAACTTATCCGTCGAGCCTAAAAGCACAAGTTCGGGATGTTCGAGATGTTCGCGCAACGCGGTGGCGGGGAGAAGCAAATCACAATTAAATGGTTTCTGCCACATAACAGTGATGCGATCCTCGGCGAAATGTTTCAGACTTGGCGTGAGGAGATCACAGGTCCCGGCGGCAGGATCACAGGAGATCACAGGTCCCAAGGGAAAACATCTCACTAAGCGAGTCGCTACCAGAGAACGGGCAGGATGCAATATATGCATTGTTCCGGAAACACTGCAACGTCTCTTTAGCAACAAAAGAGGCCTGAAATGTGGTCTTTTCTGGGACAAGATGAAATATGGCTTATATTAACGCTTTGACAAATAGTGTTCGGCTTTCAGAATGTCGGTCTGTAATCATCATTTCTTGGATGATACACTAAACATTGAATCGGCCTCAAAGGGTCTATGGAGGCATCTCTCATCCACAGGAAACTCAGTCCAAAACAAGAAGCTGATCGCCGATATGCCATTCAGGTAGTTTCTCAAGAACATGTGATATACTAAGCTGACTGCTGAGAAACGAGCAGCTCTACAGTGCTCATTTCATGTCCTTATAACCTGCTTATATTAAAAATTATATCATAGTCAATTTTTTAAACATAATTTGGTACGATTTTTTATAAGTCGTTTTCACGAGGGAATATTGTGCAAAACTTCTTAAAACATTTTAAAATGTTTTTAAATGTTTCGATGATCTATTATTTAACAACACATTCCTAACGTGCGATTTTTTTCAAGAAATGTTCATCATAATTATGTTTTATTTGGTAAGAATATACTTTTTTGACAAATTGCGGTTTAGTGGTAACAAGCAAAATAAGTGCTGATAGGTCAGTTGTGTTGCCAGATCTCCACCGACTGAAACATTTCAAAGCATTTGAGAAAGATTCAGAAGGACTCTGTGGCGTGTCTGGCGCTATAACCTTGGCAGAACGCGGTATGTTCCCTACTCAACCCACAATGCATACATCAAGTACCCTTACTTGCCTGGACATCTTGGGTCTTCCCGTGACGAACTCAGCGCGTTCCCCACCACCGTATTCAACATTGCGATGGCCGACGCCATCACGAGCGTCTCGGAGCGGCGCAACCGTAATGTCATAACAGAACCTGACCTAACCTTCATGGAGGTTGGGTCGATACGCGGCCTCCGGCTTCACGAGGGGTTAAGTATGGTGCCTCCTTCGCGGCCTTCGGCCTCCTCGGAAAATGACACGTTTTCCTTCTTTGATAATCATTCGAGGATTTGTCACCCGAGTTGTGCTACCCCGAAACGCTCATACACCATCGTAGCCATGACGTTGCCAGATGAAGTATGAAGCTGAACGATTGGACTCTAGACGCATAATTTATTTGAAAAGGGCCTACTTTGTATCAGAGGCTAGTTATGAGCTGAATATATGGTTCCATAACTATTTTACAGTGATCATATTGCCTTAAATCAGCATTTGTTTTATTGTAATGTACATGTACAATTCCTTTACTAAAACGTTGTATACCAACACATTTAAGAACATTTCAGAATGTTTTCAGATTTTTTTTAGTGCAACAATCCTTCGTGAAAACATTTATAATAAATAACAGCATTTCGATCAGTTTGTTAATATAAATAAAACATGGATTCACAACACTTCCCTCGCCATCTCGGATTCAAAGTGATAATCACTAGTCTGCACTCAACATTGCATGCCAGCAAAAGACACAGCACTGGACTTACAACTTAGCTAAGACTAAGTTGTTGATGCAGCCATCCGCTTATTATCCCGTCTAATGCCTCAGTCGTGTCAAAAGGCGCTTCAGTAACGAGCCGTTACGATATCTGATCTGTCGGCTTGGCTTACAACAACGTTATCAAATGCGACACGTAAGTGAGTTGTAGCATAGATCAATCAGTGCAGTCAGCAGTCTCTTCTTGAAAACCATGGCTACGGTTGGGCCGGGCCGCTCGTATGCACACTGTTAAAAAAGTTAAGAGCACTATGGTAAAAAACATCATGTTTTCTCGGCTTATTTTAAGCAGGCTTAATGGGTGCTAATCAGTGGCGGCGGAAGAGAGGGCAGGATGGACAGTTGCCTCCACCAAACTCAGCCAAGGGGTGCTTTGTGTTTGGCAGGGGCAGCTGGCTTGAAAGGGGGCGCTTTGGCCGCCTGAGAAGGGGGGTTCTGGCGGCCAGAGCGCCCCATCCCCCCTCTCAGGTACCAAGAGCGCCTCCTCTCATGTCAGGCGGCCAGAGCGCTCCCTCTCAGGCGGCCAGAGCGCCCCCTCTCAGGCCAGCAGCCAAAGCCAAACACAAAGCGCCCTCGGTTGAGTTGGGGGGGGGAAACTGCCCCTCCTGTCCCCCTCCTCCGCCGTCACTGATTAGCCGCCACAAAATACACGCCTGCTTAAAATAAGCCGATAAAACATTTTTTACTATGGTGCTAAACTTTTTACAATGTAGATTTCCCCTGGTTGACGGAAGATATCGCGTCCACTCTGTTATTTTCCGTCAACAGTTGCATACGTATTTGTCTTCACCTCCAGGCAATGTCATTGTCTGCAAACGTTAATACAGACTAGTCACTTCGCACTTGCGTCTGGTAATAAGAAGCCTAATTACATCTAGGAACAGATCGAGGCATACCTTTTTATTCATAACTTAATACGCTGATAACCATTTTCGTCACATTGCGTTGACTTAATACGGTATCGCAGCTTATTCAGACGGAGTGAGTGAGACCGCGAAGCGGTCTAACGAACGTAGTCTTACAGATGGGCCAAAACATCCGTCTTCATCTTGTTGCTTGAATTGCTTGAATGCGTGGGTTTCAGGGAATTTCCGTTCACTGCCTGATTATTCAAAAGTATACACTGATATTTGGTCCGTAAAATAACCATGGTATAGCTACGTGAAAATATTTAACACAACTGAAGAAACTCTCACCATCCATAGATAAACAAAAACTGAATATCGGTTGCAGGATTATCACATGCTTTGACTTCGAATTCACCTCCGCAGGTGAGAATCAGAAATAAAAATAGCAAAGTGCCACAGAAGGGTGCAGGTAAGTATTGTTTTACTATTGCATCAAACAACAATGCTTATCAGTTGCCGGACACAAATGAAATAACACGCTCCGTCTGCTTCATGCCATGCATGTCTTACTAGTAAATAGAACAAAGAGATATCTAGCCGAGGGCTCTCAGCATTGCACACGCACTACCGATCCAGAAAATGCAGGCAATAATAAAACAACACATGAGCAATAACTAGCCCAATAGTGTCAGTTATTGATTGTAATGTTACATCTTAGATCATACTCGAATTTATTGTTGAGGGTATGACATTAGGGTACCATAATAGTATGGATACTGACGTAATCACTTGAGTAACGGTAATTCTATTCCAAGACGGAGTGTTATCATGAAAGTCAAGAAATGTATCAGTATGAAAGACTTGGTTTACGTCGTTAGTATGAAAGACTTCCACGTTTCATATTCGCGGGGGTTGCATTTAACCGAATTCACCAATTCGGTCGGAGTTTTATTTCCTGAAATTATGTATGACAAGATGCTTGTATGTATAGTAACATATGTTATATACGTGTTTGCTGGAAGCCATGCTTATCTTGGGTGTTATGTGATGCATATTTGCAATGCAGCATGTAAATCAATTTGTATACGACAAATGCAATGCTAATACTATGTATTAGCAGTGCATTTGTCATATAAAATGTCATGTAACACTATGCTGTTTTCTTAGCATATTTTGTGGTTAAAAACGCTAAAATCGAAAAAACTATTTAACGATGTGATTTACAATGCACATATGTATGCAAAAATGCAAGGATATACTAGCTACAAAATAATTTATGCATATTATTATCTGCATGCAAGATGTATTTGCTTAATATGGAGGTACCCAGTCATTGTTATTGCGATCGACGGACAACTATGAAAAACATAGCTGTTCTTTAATCTTTGCAAGACACCAGTTGCAGTGGCCTGTCGTAGAGAAACATCCGCTTACTCAGCTCAGCTGCAGCATCAAACACACAGACCTTTAAAGCCTTTGACCACTTCACTGATCCCAGACACCTCTATACAGGCCTCCGCTATACAGACTGGGTTCGTGCTCAGGCCGAGTCGCTCTGTTGACAATGACGCCGGCGGCGGCTGGCAGCCAGTGGTGGCTATCGGGAGAGCGGGGTGCAGTGTCGGAGAAGACTCGTTCGCAGGCTGAGCGGGGTGCAGTGCCGGAGACGACTCGTTCCAGGCTGAGCGGGGTGCAGTGCCGGAGACGACTCGTTCGCAGGCTGAGCGGGGTGCAGTGCCGGAGACGACTCGTTCGCAGGCTGGCAGCCATTAATGGCTATCGGGAGAGCGGGGTGCATTGCCGGAGACGACTCGTCCCAGGCTGTCCGGAGAGAGGACAGGGAGCGGTCGCCGATTGTCACCACCCCCGACCGGGGCCCGCGGGGAGGACAGGCTGGGGTGGCGGGAACCAGCTGACGAGAGGCCAGGGCGGCACAGGATCATTTCAGGCCTCAACAGATGAGCTGTGGAGACATGCTTTAAAGTATTCCTGGACTTCAATTTCCGTTTTGAAATTGTCATAACGTGTGCATAGTGATGGTTTGGGAAGATCCCTCAGAAGAAGTGTCGCCATTATTCGTCTTCTCCGGCGTAGGAGACCACTGGAAAAATTATGGTTCTGAGACCTTACAGGGACTTAGCACAAACATGGAATCAGACGGAGATGTCCGCCCTGTAGCTCAGTGGGAGAGCGCTGGACTTCTGACCTACTCGGTAGTGGCAGCCCAGGTTCGAGTCGCTTCGGCGCTCACTGTTTGCTCCTGACTAGGATGGCCTGCAGCCGGTGGCAGCGGTCACACACAAGGTCTGGTGACGTCAGTAGCGGGCGGATGTGCCAGGTATGTCAGGACACCCTATACAACTTTGTCTCTAAATTCTTCCGGCCAACAGAATTGCGCGATCGGGTGGTGAGGTCAGGAACCAGCGCAACAAGCTCTGCTTAGCGCGGGCCACTCCTGACCTCGGAAATCCAATTCAATACAAAAAGTATTTAGACTAAATTCATTATTAAAAAATGTATAATAAATGAGAATTGACTAGTACCTAATTTTTCAAAGGATGGTCATGAACAAAAAAGTGTATCGATTATCCACCTGAACGGCATTTCTCTGAAGTAAGCCCAGAGGGAATCTTTGTAAAGCAGTAGGCCTGATGCATTTGGTTAGTTTAGGGTCAAATGGTATTAATCCAAAGTGAAACCAAAGGAAATTACATTAGAATTTGACATTTAATTTTGAACGCGTTATTAATTATCTACAACAATTTACTGTTGAATATGGTTTTCTTCCTTCACGATTCCAGCTTTTACAAGTAAAGGCTTTAAAAAAATACCCGACAAACCTAAGAACGAGTGAAACACCTTTTTGGGCGATGACCGAGCGGGCACAATCTGTATAACAATTTGTCATGATCTTCCTTTCTCGAGGTCCGCCAAAAGGGAGTACACGTCCTGAGCACTGCATGGTTTATCGTTGAACTAAATACTTAGATCAAAATGTGTTGGCTATGGAAGGCTTCGCCGGCGCAAGTTATGCCGACGAAAACGATAAATTATAACTTTGTACACCAAGTTAAATTTTAACTTGTTCAATGTTCATATTTGTGCTCTAAGTACAATTAATTTAATGTAGCTATCCATCAATGGTGAAAGCCTTATCTCAATTTGAGCAGTGATTGCAAAGTTATAAGCTTCCGAAAAGCGTCACGTACGGCCGCGTCGGGCCGTGTCGGGCCGGGCCGGGTCGAATGCAAATTTGTCTAGTACATTGACGAGAAATATCACGGGCGCTTCGCGCCCGCTCTGAAAAAGTATGTTGCATGTTTTCTGAAACCTTAGAAGCTGTCCATATTGACACAGCTCTCGTGATCGTGTGAAACTCGTAACAAAGTCTATTTCGGCCTTATTTCAGCGGCGTGTTATTGATGTGGAGTAAAATTGCCCCCTGAGCCGCCGCTGACGCTGACATATGAAGATTGGCTGGCTCCGTGCTCTGCGTGACCTATGTTTATACTGGTAACATCAACTCCACACAAACAGAGCCGCCACATCAAAGAGAAACACTTACAAACAACTGTAGCATGCTATATACCCCGTTTCGGTTATGGGCCTGGTTTGGTCGATAACAGCGGCCGGTGAAGGGGGGAAGACTCTGTCCGTCCGCAGTGGTCGGCCTGGCCCATCGGACGGGACGCAAACTGGCGGCATGCCGGGCACGTTGCAGTCCGTACATTACCGTCCGAAGATCGATATATCGTCCCGCTGGTCGGCACGAACAATGAGCGCGGGGCACCGGCCGCCCATCGGACGCCGTTTGTCGGCAGTTCTATCAGTGGAACGATCCTAGGCCAACCCGCATCGATAGCGGATCCGAAAATAGCGTTGTCTACGCCGCGTGAAGAATATCTGCGGCATTCAGGGGAGGCCTTAAAAGTGTGTGAAGTTCAGCGTTACGACCACTGGCCGATTGACAGTTTTATGGAGCGTACCCGAATGGAGCTAATTCGTCCATCTGCCGATAATTGAATCAGTTGAAAACGTGCTAATTATTAGCTATTGAAGTCGATCGTCCACCGATAACAGCTAGTGAACCGTCATCAAGCCAACTGCTGGTAAAAATGTAACCAAAGTCATATAATTATAAACTGTTACAGGGGCGAAACGACACCAGACCTGACTGCATTTTTACTGGGGTGGCGGATAGACAGTAAACGTACATAACATTTGGTGGTATTCACCTAAGAACTCTTTACCTAGCTTTGCTACTTGCATATGCATACTCGCATATCCTTCGCGAACTTGCGACTCTCTCGAACTATCCATGTTGTCTGAATTAGGGCCTTGAGTGGTAGACTGTGCCGCTGGTAAGGTTAGCGTGGCGGGTTGCCTACCCTCGCAGGCAGATCACTGAAAACAATGGACTGAAGCAGCACGTTCACAACATGCATTTGTCTACAATTCGTGCTTCAAAGTCACGTGCATGGGGCATATATAACAGAGAAGCAGCTGCATGAATACAACTAAAGCTGTTTTTGCATTCAACTACTTTCATGTTAAGCAACAAGCAGTAGATGAGGTACAGCGCCCGAGCAAAGCCATCAACAGACTACGATTTACGATGTAAAGCCAAAACTGAATTATATAGCATGGTAAAGCTGTCTAAGAGGAATTATGACTGGAATAAATAATAATTATTCTGCTGAGGCGACTAGTAAAAAAACGTATAATTATGAGTGAGCGTGAAGCACTCGCGAGTCCTCACTGAACGAGTGATTTGTATCACATATAAGCAGCCAACCCGGCCCAACCCGACCCGACCCGGCTCGACCGTAGCGCTTTTCAGAAGCGCGCATTGATTAGCCACATTGATGTGTGGTTTAAGACCAAAACACTTTCAATGTCATGCAAGTCAAACGCTGGGCCACACTGCACTTGCGCACGTGCACACCCCTGTTCCGTAACTCAGGAACGGCAAGAACGATTAAGCTGACATTTGTTGTGTGATTTGAGACCACAATACTAGTGATGCTATCGGGCTTCTTCTGGGTTGTTTGTCCTTCGCCGATTAAAGTACCTTACTGACCTGTTGCATATGCTTGATAGCTGCTTTAATCTCCTATTGAAAAGCTTGCAGCTATTGTCCAATGAAAGGTGCCTCCCCCCAAATATATATATAATATATATATATAAATTGCAATTGAATTTATTATATCTGATATATGAACGCAACTCTACACAAAAATGTTGATTAAATTCCAACCCTTGGGAGAGAAGAGAGAGGAGAATAAAACAGTTTTCCTCTTGTTACAGTCATCTTCAGATCACGCAATTATCCGGGGAAGGGCAAACTGTACCTCGATATTTAGTTGACTCGGCAGAGGACTGTAATTAGGTATGTCTATTGCCTTCATCAAATGGAAAGGCAACATTCGCCCACACAGCCATGCTACGACAAACGCAAACAAATCTCCTTCAATGGATATTTACTGGTGATACGGTGTCAGACTGTCAGATAGTGTCACTGTCATACGTTATATGTTGTTTGGGTTCGTGAACCTGGTTTGCTAGCACAGGTCCGTAACACAAGTCATCAACCAAAAAAGACGAAAATGGCTGTAATGAAAAAAATGTTTGCATACCTCCTTCTGTACATGTAGACAACAATATGCCATGTATATGCTCCATGCATAGATTTTGACTTAAATATTATGACAGTACACGTTTTGTTACGAACAGTATTAAAAAAGCATGTGTATTTATCTACTATCAACGGTTGTAGTTGATCAAGCGTCTAAAATGTTGTTCTGCAATGCAACGCAATGTTTAACTTCACGCATTGTTTACAGTTCTCAGTCCCCGGCAGATTAAACCGAATAGAAAGCGAACAAACACAGTATTAATCTACATAATCCTTCAGAGCCTTCAAAGCTTTTCATCAACGTCCTAAGAAGCTTGCAGAGACTTCGCTACAGGAAAATGGATTGCATTCTGAGTGAATTACAGCAGCCGTTTCACGATGGATTATTTTGCGCGAAATGTTTTGAAACATTTAAAATGTTTTAAAATGTTCTAGTAGTCCGCTTTCACGATGGAATTTTTTGCGGAAAAAAAAATGTTATGTTTAACCTTCGCCCTACGGAGACCGATAGGGGCGAGGTTTTAAAACAATGTTTCGCAAATTAGTCCCATCGTAAAAAGCGGCTACCTACCAAACATTTAAAACCATTTAAAAATGTTTTAAGACATTTCGCGCAAAATAACCCACCGTGAAAACGGCTAGTGTTCAGTTCCACATTCACATTCAAAGAAAATATATGCTCCATGTTTTAACAAATATATGCTCCTTGGCTCGGTAGTTTTTTCATGACATAATGTCATGTTTGTCGATTGAGGTACGAGTTGTCTTTGAGTTTATTACTTATTACTTCGATATTCAAATCATTTGAGCAAACACAGTACCCTCGCACAAGCAAGTGAACATATGTCGGACTCAAAGTTTTTTGCTCGGAAACTAAATATAGTCATTGAAACACAAATATAATCCGATAAACTGAGATAGGATAGATTTACTGGCCGTCAAAATCCTTATCTAGTTTGTTTTCGCATAAGTCACACTGAGAACAACATCGCTTGTGAGCAGAACGGGTTTTGATTTATCACTTGGTCAACTCGCTACACCTACATAGTTTGGTATGAGTGTGATTTACCCTCCAGATTAAAAGTAGCTTTGTCGGTGTGGTTGCCATAGTTAGGTCATCCATAAAGCTTACTGCAAGCCAATTTCAAGACGTAGCTTTGATGAATACATTTTAGGCTACAGATATCGAAAGCATACACGAATATACGAATATAGTGAAGTCAACACCATCGAACACTAGTCTATCGTCAAGTCAGCTGGCTTCCGCCGTCTTTTCCGGCAGACCGCTCTTTTCTACCAGTGTACCATCGATTCGGGACAAATTTGGCCCGGTTCCGGTGTTGGCGCTGCGGCATCGTTCTCAGAGAAAAGATGGGCGGTTTCACCATCGACCATCCATGAACGAGTAGAGGCGATGAGCGGCTTTTCTGATCGTCCGCCGGCGTTTTTGTCGTCGGAGAGGCGTATCGCGTGCGGTATCGATTGCCATAACGGAACACCGGACATTATACGGCCTGATTGAGGGGCTCGGACCGGCGGCCCCGCGCCGCCAGCCGGCCTCACAGCGAGTCGGCCTCATTCTGGGCCATTTCATTATTTGAGGACTCATAAATCTCATCTGACCTTTGAAGGCAACGAGCAGCTGTGAAAATCACGGCTGGATACGCGATAATAACATTAAAAGTAATGCGGCGTGGCTTGTCGTGTGCACAATAAGGATGAGCGGGTTTACTTTAGATGCAAGTAACATGCATTTACTGCTTATGTGATTTTTTGGGCTCTCATTCATCGTGAGATTAAAAAAAGAAGTAAACAACTGACTTTAGGTGGTAGCCATGCTAGTTTCATGATTGACACCAAGGTGTCCGTCATTCAATCTATCAGTGTTGAATTAATGAAACAAATCAAATTATGAAGTCCTTCCAGGCTCATGATAGAGACCTGGACAACTGGGTATAAGGGTAATTTCGATGCAGCTATATGTTTCCGGCTGAGCATTTGCAGCTCAAATCTCTGATCATTGCACAGGAAAACGCGCTTTATCAAATACAAGAGAATCGAGCCTGGTTTTATGCGACACCATACTGCTGCATTATTCGCCAGCGTATCGCTGTTGGGGTATTTGTGGCACTTCCATCCTTTTCCCACGACATGTCATCCCTGGGCCATTATTGATCAAAGGAGAACCCTGTCCTGTCACAACCAGACATGTACCTTCTGCTTCAAAACCGGCTCACCTCTGCCTACATGACCATACCTAATGGCTCACACCCCGAATACTCCTGCCTCTGTGGCTTGGTTCTGCGTAGCCTGGTTACATCTCTGCCTCTGTGCCTGTACCCTGTACACTGTACAGGCATGGCATGACTTGAAACAGATCACAATTCCACCCTCTGCACGGCGTCCCTCCGCTCTCCACACGGCGTCCCTCCGCTCTCCACACGGCGTCCCTCCGCTCTCCACACGGCGTCCCTCCCGCTCTCCACATGGGCGTCCCTCCGCTCTCCACATGCCGTCCCTCCGCCTTTCCACATGGGGTCCCTCCGCCTCTCCCAATGGCGTCCCTCCGCTCTACACACGGCGGCCTCTGCTCTCCTCACGCGCGTTCCCCTCTCCTCTTCACCATGGCGTCCCTCCACTCTCCAACATGGCGTCCCTCCGCTCTCCACACGGCGTCCCTTCCGCTCTCCACACGGCGTTCACCCTGCGTTCCTCTCCTCTCCACACGGCGTCCCTCCACTCCCAACATGGCCGTCCCTCCGCTCTCCACACGGCGTCCCTCCGCTCCTCAATCACGGCGTCCCTCCGCTCTCCACACCGGCGTCCCTTTCCGCTCTCCAGCTACGGCGTCCCGTCCGCTCTCCACATGGCGTCCCTCCGCTCTCCACCATGATTCGCGTTCCCCTCCGCTCTCCACACGGGTCCCTCCTCTCTCCAACACGGCGTTCCCACACGGCGTCCACTCTCCTCTCCACACGGCGTCCCTCCACTCTCCACATGGCGTCCCTCCGCTCTCCACACGGCGTCCCTCTGCTCTCCACATGGCGTCCCTCTGCTCTCCACACGGCGTCCCTCCGCTCTCCACCTGGCGTCCCTCAGCTTCCACATGGCGTCCCATCCGCTCCCCAGCACGGCGTCCCTCTCCGCTCTCCACATGGCGTTCCCTCCGCTCTCCACAGGCGTCCCTTCCGCTCTCCCATGTCGTTCCCTCGCTTCTCCACACGGCGTCCCTCTGCTCTCCACCTGGCGTCCCTCCGCTCTCCACATGGCGTCCCTCTGCTCTCCACCTGGCGTCCCTTCGCTTCAGAGGTGACATTTTGTGTTAGCTCACCAACTGGAGTAGGAGACAGCTTTAGAAAGACGCGTATCATTTTTGAGACAAGCTCAGCCATATCAGCGACCGGTCCTTGCAAGGCCATCTTCGACAATGCCTAAGACCACCCTCGGCAAACGTAGCTCTATTCTCCCACTGAGACTGTCCTTTCCAGCACCTTTGCCTCTCATTCTGCACCACTGACGGCGTATTCACTGACAAAGTACAACAAACTACTGGCTTGATAAACTGCTTCCGCCCAGGCCGGCTCCTCTCTCCCCGCGCGCTTCCGTGGGCCAGGCAGACGGGTATTCCACCACGTTCTGGAAACCAATAAGGGTGAATTCACCGCTAAACGCATCAGAAATAGATTCTTGCTTGTGCTGGTAGAATTACACCAAGAATAGATGGTCAGTTCGCTGTTCGTGGCCAACTAGATGCATATGGATTATAGACGAAAATGTTATGTAGTTTGATGGGAAACTCGCTGTTAACGACTGAGCCACCGACTGACAAATTTCTGCGCCCAGTAGCTAAATCAAGAACATTTCATTTAAATACGGAGATTTATTCACTCCATGTAATTGCTTCCAAAATATAAAAGGAAAGACAACAAATATTGCATTCAATTGCGTTTCAAAGGTTATACAAATTATTATCATAGAGAGAAATACAAGCTAAGTGCATATTAAAACTGTTGCGCCAATGTTGACCCAGCCGCGTTCGGCGTCGCGGCGGTGGAGACCCCAGCCGCGTCAACCCCAGCCGCGTCGGGTCTAGGGGGTGGAGAGTGTGAGAGTGTGGGGCCCAGCACATCAGGCGTCCTCTAGTTGCTTGGGACTGTGCGATGGCTTCCTATCACTACAGAAAACATGCATTTAATGTGGTACAACAGACTGTATCTATTTACGGTGTGATATTGAATCCTGCGCCCGGCGGTTGTCTGCCTCCGAGACATTCGCCATGGTGGGGTGGTCCTCATAAAATGACCCCCGTCTAACTTCGAAAACTAAAGGGTGCTAGACAGAGCGAAATAAGTGTTTCTCGAAAGCTTGTTGACATGGGACATTTCCGAAGTTAAAGTGAGCAGTTTTAGCTCAGGTAATTATGTGAGGCCAGTGTCTATGCAAAGGTTATTTTTCCAGTTTTTAACCGCGTCCTGGCCGGGGGGGTGTTGTAGGACACTCTGCCCTGCAGGTTTTTCCTGGATATCGGGGGAAAAACGTGCGGCGCGAGCGTCAGCCAAATTTTCGGTGCGTACCTGTTCAATCATCTTTTTGTTACAGCTTTCAAAAAAAGTTTTTGAAAATAGGTCATGTCAGGTCAGGATCATTCCGAGGCTAGTGGTCAAGTGACCCCACTCCGAAAAAGTTTTGGCGGTTCCACAGAATGTCCACAGTTATAAGCGGGATTGGTTCGTACTTACAGGGTTCAATAGCAGCAGTGACATCTAAAGTCTTGGTAATATCTCTGGATTTTCGATAATCGTGACCTAAGGTCAGGTCATTCCTGACCTCCCTCATTATAAGTAAATGGAAAAAGTTATTAAACAGATGCTTTCTACATTCTGAAAGTATGCATGTTGGATCAGGCTGATGATTTCAGGAATCATGTTTTTTTAGCTCATTCTGCAATGACCTAGGTGCGATTGTTTCTAAAAGATGCTCTAACAAGGGTCATCTGTGAGGTCATCTGAGGTCATCGCAATGGATTTTGTAATAACCTTCTCGATTATGAATGATAGATATAGATGAGCGCATAATGACACACTGTATTGTTTGTTATCGCTCTTTCTGCGCGTTCACCCCATATGCAATCATAATGATCCTCATCTTCGTGTCTACAAACTGCACCTTGACCTTGAGGTCATAATTTGCTAGAAGTTGACCTTATAGCGGGTCATCATGTTATATAGCTGCGTTTCAAAGCGTCTTGACGAAGACGAAAGAACGATTTAGTTTAAATATCATTTTATGATGTCATTTTAGACTAAATCTATTCAGGAACAAAACATATTTTACCCACAAACTGCATTTTTGACAATTTGATGACCTCTAGTGCTCTCTAAACTATTTTGATCTGAGCTAAAATTTTGGAGGATAGGTGCGATGCAAATTTCAAATAATCTATTCTAATGCTCATTATACTTTGTTTACTCCTAGCTATTCGATAGTTTCCGAGATAGTTTGGGATTATCTTGAGCTATGTCCTAAATCTGGAAAGAATTTGAGAAAATTCTGACCTTGATGACCTTCTGGTGACTCTAATATGACGAGCAAAATTACATTAATAGTTTTCCAAATCCCTTTTGACCGAGCCTCTCCGAAACGGTGTTTTTTGGCTTTGATGACTAGGTCTCATAGGAGCCGACGTTAGTGAGGGCGTGCGAAACACCCCCCGGCCGGGGAAGGTGGCGCCGAGCAGCGGCCCGGCGCGGGTTAAAGGAATATTGCTTCCGATAACAACCCCCAAAGTATGCTCGAGACAATCTTATTGGTACTAGGAAAAACGAGAAAGAGAAATAACAATTGGGCAAGCCTCTCGAAAAATGCAGTCGACCCAGTACGCCTCCGTTCCGCCCCCTTCTCTTTCATTCTCAAATTAGCTCAGGTCTCACAATAGTTTTTAGGCTCCAAAGGTCGGCTTAGAGTCTAAAGGTAAGTATCAAACAATGCCAAAATCGAAAGATTAGCCCCAGCTCCAGAACCACACGGCTGGATCAGCCGAGCTCCAGACCAGCGCTGGGACCCAACTTATAGCTCGCAGGACCAGCGCTGGACCAGTGCCCAGCTCAAACCAGGCTGGAACCAACCTAGCTCCAGACTAGCGCTGCGACCAGCCCAAGCTTCAGACCAGCGCTGGACCAGCCCAGCTCTCAGACCAGCGCTGGACCAGCCCAGCTCTCCAAACCAGCTCGCCTGCGGACCAACCTAGCTTCCATGACCTAGCGCTGACCAGCCAGCTCAGACAGCGCTGACCAGGCCCAGCCTCCAAACCAGCGCTGTGAACCCAACCTACGCTCCGAGACTAGCCGCTGAGACCAGCCCAAAGCTTCAGGACCAGCGCTGGAACCAGCCCAGCGTCCAGACCAGCGCCTGGACCAGCCCAGCTCCAAACCAAGCGCTGGGACCAGCCCTCAAGTATCCAGACCAGCGCCTCATGGCAGCCAGTCCAGCTCCCTAGACTCAAGCGCTAGACCAACCAGCTCCAGACCTCAGCCGCTGGACCAGTTCCAGCTCTTTAGACCAGGCGCTGGACCAGCAGCTTTGACCGTCAGCTGGTACCCCAAGCCCAGCTCCAGCGCCGGCTCCGGTAAAGACGGGCCCAGCTCGGCGTGTCTATGCGGCTCGGGCGCGACTGCACCTTGGTACCAGCCCAGCTCCAGCGCCGGCCGGAAAGACGGGCCCAGCGGCGTGTCTAGCGGCGGGCAGCGACTGCACCTGTTTACTATTCGTCTCTGGCAGAGACTCTCTGGCCAGCCTCGTTCATCGTAGGGCCCTGGGGATGCGGGCACCAACACGGAATCCCTCCCCGTCCCAGACAGTCGGCTGGGGCCGCAAATGGCACCCAAGGTCGGCCAGAGGTCACACTCGGTGCCCATGGTCGGTCAGGAGTTACACTCCGCATAGAATGTCAGCCATGGGTCGGATCTGGTACCGAGCAAAGGTCCACTAGGGGTCGTGCTTGGTACAGACCGGCAGTCAGTGACCTGTACTCCGGAAAGAAGGAGCATCAGTGAGCATGTTTGGAAATTTCTAATACAAAATCTCGACCCCTATCAGCCCTTTGTCACTTGTTAGCCACAACTCAAGATATTGCACCGTCCATCGTCCATGCTTGGTTCTCTTATGAATCTCTGTCTTAAATGAAGTGTGCTTTCTCTTTTGGAATGTCAAATATACTTTTTATACGGAAAGAAGCTATTGGCTTTATTATTGGATACGATAAAATTCACTTCTGGAGCCCTTTAAATGAATTTTTAGTTATGATCTGCTTTGCATATTTTGTTTTGTTTCCATATCTATAAGCAATCGCCACTTCAAAAAGAGTAAAAAAGATGACATCTAGAAATGCGCACCTAAGACAATAAACATTCCATACGAACAATGTTAAATGGAAACCGAGGCTCTATTCGGCAGCTGCTATCAGCGCACACGAGCTGTTTTCTATTAGCCATCGCTAGTGATATATGCTAGCAGTGTCATCATAGGGCAGTGCTTTTAGTAGCGAAAGGCTCTCTGGCGAATACCGATAACTGTGTAATGGCATACTGATCTTGGCGAATATGAAATATCTCAGCAATTAGAGTGAATCTGGATAAAAAATGAATGACTAAATTCAGAAAATATGTTCAATAGACCAATGTCAACATTTTCACATAACCGATGTAAGTAGGCACACTTCCTTTAACCCACGCCAGTGCAAGGGGTGAATGCTTACGAATTGCAATGCAATTTGTAGTATCCTGTTTGTTTATACACATAAACACATGTATTTTCAAGTGACAGTTGTGGTTTCCACTGAAATTGGGACCTTAAATGACTTTTCAGAGGTCAACCAAGGGCACTGACCTCCAATGACCTCAGATATTTGTATTTGACTCATGGCAGTTTATAGGACATTGTGTACGTTGATTACAAATCTGGGATCAATTTTACATAACTATATGTTCCACTTGGGTCATGCACTTCCACAGTTCAACCGAGGATTATTGTATAATGTATATCCGTGGTTCAACCGAGGTCACTGACCTTGGCAGAACTGACATGATATTTTTGGAATTTGGCAGTTTCTAGAACACTTAGTAGTTAGTGACACTCACTAAGTGTTCTAGAAACTGTCAAATTTCAAAAAGATCATGTCAGGTCTTCTGAGATCAGTGACCACTAGTGCGTCACTGATGTCAAATTTGCACCCATTAAAGGAAGTAGTTCACCTTCAACATGTTTTTTTAAACTGAGATAACTTTTTTTGTAGTCCGTATTGAAAAGACCCTAAATGAATTGTTTTTTTTGGCTGAAAATACTCTCCAGTCGAATATATTTGACTTTTTTGTCGCAGGAATATGGGGCTGGGAACAGAATGTGGGGATGTCAAAGGAATGCGCTTATCTAAGTAGATGCTAAACAATAAGCCAATCAGCTTGCAGCTTTCGATTACCTTTGAATCGGATTATCTGGAGCGCGATCACTTTCGATTCTGATTGGCTGAGCATTTTATTCATCGCGTGACGCATGGACCAGCTGACTAGAGAGTATGTATTTAGCGTTGATACAATTAACAATTTACGCCCTTCTGTCCTGAATCGGTGCGATGCAAGGCTATTTTTGAAATTATAACAAGAAGTTCTATTTCAAAATATAATCAAGTCGTGTTTGGAAGAGAAAAAAAAAAACAAGGTGAACTACTAGATGTTAACCCGCGCCACACTGGGCCTCTGCATTTCCTTCGCCCGACTGGGGGGGGGGGGAATGTTTCTGACCCTCTAACTAGCTTCCATGGCACGTAGACCAAAACAAAAGACACTGTTCGAACGGCGTTATCAAACCATCAATTTCGAAACCTTCTGTTTTGATTTATTCGCTCACGGTAAGGCCGACACTACTCAGCCGATAGACCAGTCTCAAACTCAGGTCACCAAGAGGTCATCGTAGGTGCAAATTTTCAAAGTTGGTATAGGACACTCGCTCCCAGAACCCCAAAATATCTCGGAAACTATGCTATCTAGAAACAAACGTTCCATAAAAAACAATTGCTAGCCAAAGATTTTCAATCGCACCAAGCGACCTCAAAATTGAACCTCAGTCAATAGTGTAGGCTCAAGAGGTCATTAAGTCAAAAAACCTGATTTTTGCAAAAAAAAATCGTGAAATAACTTCTTACCTACCAAAGATAACGCCATACTGTTTACGCCATCGTGTTTGTCTCGTCAAGGCGCTTTTGAAATATGTCAAATTTGATCATGTTAGGTCAACTTGAAAAATTGACCTAAGGTCAAGGTCAAGGTGGTGTCAAAGTAGGTCATGTTGCAACATCAAGTAGATGTGTCCCCTTGACGGACAAACACACTGGTGTTAGTTTTGCAGGTTTCTCTATCTTCATTTATGGCCAGTTAGTATTGAACGAAAAGGTGTTGGTGACCTCGGATGGGACCGGCAACAGTGACCCCGTAAATGTTCGCCTGAAGCCAAAACCTGCACTTGGATCATTACATAAATATCATGATGATAACATCATCCCAGAAAGGAAATGGACTGGTCGTCGACAAAGAAAGAAAATTTGGAAATATTCTCTATTCTATCTCTAGGTATGATGGGGAGAAATCGCCAAAATTGGATCCGACCTAAGGTCAAACGCGCATATCACAAAAAATACCACGATATAAGAACCACTTTTGTAGATATCTAATGGACTTAATGTAAATCGAACTAAAAAGTTGATATCAGATCCGATTGAGAAACTGTATAGTTCCAACGGGGCACGACCCCGAAGCCCAAACGTTTTTTAGGTAGGTAGCGGCACCACGTCACTTGAACCTTGACCTGCGTGACCTGACCTGACCTGACGCGAGAGAGCCTTGTAAATTTGTTCGCCAACAAATGTCACGGAAAGAATCAGTGAGAATCAAGTATGATGCTCCAGGAAATTATATGGCGGCGCTACCGGCCGCCGTTTTTTCGTAATCTTGAATAAAACATGAGGGGGGTTGTTCAAACACGCACCCCACAGTGGGGCTTGACGCGGGTTAAGCATTAATTAATGCTCATGTACGCATTTTAGCTCGATATAGCATTCAGTTTCCAAACACATATACGCGAATTTGATCCGACAGTTCGTGTGTTCATTACGTGGACGCTCAGAACTCAGAAGTCGCCTAATTATCCAGGACCTCAAAATAGGATGTCAATGGCTTCAACTTGGTCACAAGCAACACGCTTGATTTAAATCGAAACTCTAGCTCAATTAGGGGCGAAACGCTAGTGGATCGCACCCCCGCACCCCCTACCCCTGCACGGTCACGCAGTGATCGGACATTGCACGGGTGAGGGTTAATGTTAAGAGACTGACAGTGCTTCTCGCTAAGTGAAGATAATCAGTGATTTCTGCCTAATAATAGGAAGCGGACATTCTCTGAGTGCAGTGAAACGGTATAAACCGGTATAAACCGGTATAGGCAACTGGAGCAGCTGTTGGAGCGCTAAGGCTGCTGATTTCCTGTGTCGAACCAATGGGTCCTGGTGTCGTCGATGGTTGGCCATTATTATTATTTCGTCCAGTGGCTGTGTCCTTGATCTCATTTCCTTTCTATAAACAAATAAAGTGCGGCGCCTCCAAGTTCACAGTTTCAGTTGCGTTTTTTACTTGATTAAAAATGAACAAATAAAACAGGTAATCACGAATTGGTACACAGATTCAAACTTGAATGAAAGGCGAAAACACCTTGTCATACAAACGATCGTCAGTCAGAGAATAACCAAGACAGAGAAACGGTTCAGCAAGCCCCGCCAACGGGCAGCCATCGAATTTGTAAACCGAGCAGCCATCGAGTTCGTACGACGGACACCGAGCAGCCTTCAAGTTCGTACCACGGACACCGAGCAGCCATCGAGTTCGTACGACGGACACTGGGCAGCCATCGAGTTTGTACCACGGACACCGAGCAGCCATCGAGTTCGTACCAGCCAGCCATGTCCGGGCAGCAACTGTCAGGTCATTTTGTCTAGTGTTAGTACTATTATTAGGCCTTAAATCAGTAGGTCTGCGCTGTGAATGTTTGCAGGTGAATTGCGATTAGTATCGCTTGGCATCTAATGAGGCCTTTGCAGAAGAGGTTTGTTGAGGAACCCCCTTCTATATCCAGGTCTCACCTTAGCCTTCCTTCCAGCTGATGTAACTTCGCTGGCGGACTTTCTGACACAATGGTGTCGTGTTTCCGGGTCTGTAATCCTTGCGATCAGTGTAAAACGAGTCTCTAATCCTTGATATCCGTGTAAAACGAGCCTGTTATCCGTGCTATCCGTGTAAAACGAGCCTGTAATCCGTGTGATCAGTGTAAAATAGACTGTGCATCTGTGTGTCGTCACATCCATAGCCACGAAGCATGGCGGCTCATCGCGGAACTTTTCCATGCCGGCCGCCATTCGGCCGCCAGCGAGATCGACCTAATGTCGACGCCGAATGGCAGCAATAGATTCCACTAACTGTTTGCTGCAGGCGAAATATACATCCCGGCCAATCTCAGGCTGGTATCGGTTCATGGCCCCAAACAGGCCATCTTGGTGAATTGTTGCACCCTGCCGGCACGGGTCGACAGCCGTACGTCAGAAGGCGGCGTCCGATCGACGGTGCCACGGCGACTTACACGTGCTGTCCAGCAGCACCGATACAGCACACCCGAGTCACTCGCTGGACAGCAGCGCGAGTGGCGCACAATGTCGTCACTACTCACTAACGTCGAGCGGAGTGGAGAGTTTAAAGTCATCTCCCCAGCGACACTCAGCACCAACTGTACGCCAGGCAGTTATGCGTGGCATCCTCGCCCTCGGGGGCGTCATTAAAAAAATGTTAGGTCCCAATTCTAACTATATATTTTAATGTCATTTCTACCATGCTACGCCACAGGCCTAATGTTGAAATATGAAGTTATTGGTAGGGCTACCAAAGCCATACCAGGACTATAGAAAACGACACCCATGCTCGCCCTCACTGAGTTGACACCTCGCAGCAACAGTGCCAGCCTTCCCCTCTGCTGTCAGCTGGTGTCACACAGACCGGAAACGACAGCTCACACCGAGTACGTCCCGCCACGGCAGACGACAGCTGGGGAACACGGCAGACGACAGCTCGGGAACACGAGACACATGAACTGTGCGGCGGACAGCGCGCTCTTCTGTTCCGCCAAACCAGCGTGTGCATCCCCACGTCGCGCTCGGAACCACAATCGAATCTGCAGGTGCTGTGAGCTTGAGCAGCTGGACACGAGTGCTGTCTTTGGACTGGAGCGCAGTCCGGCACTGGATTACCGTCCAGGCACTGTCGGCGTTAAATTGATCTCGCTGACGGCGAAGGAGTGAAGAGCAGGCACTGATGGTGGGAGGTGATGGCGTAATACCAGCGGCGGCGCCTCGGTCCGAGCGGGATATTGTTTCAGCAGGCGGGGCCGTCCACCGAGCCAGCGAGGCAGTACCTCAGCCCGTGTCGGATGAGATGGCGGACTGAGAGGCACGAGGTGACCGAGAGAGAGGCAAGGGGAGACCGAGAGAGAGGTGCGAGGTGACCGAGAGAGAGGTGTGAGGTGACCGGAAGAGAGTGAAGCGGGGCGACCGAGTGAGAAGATAGCGCGGGGCGACGGCAGACTCTTTCTCAGGTTTGTGTGGCTTCACCGAAGCAGCAGTTTCTAGTTCGAATAGGGCGGACAAGACGGTATTCACCATGTAACAGGAAAGGCACGGCGAAAGCTGAGTACCGCTATACTAAGACCAACAATGTCCCCCGGCCTAAAGCGAGACCTGGAAGGCCGACGCAAAGGCGTGATTAGCAAATGAACGAACTCGCTCTCCGACGAATCAACGAATTCGCTCTCAGATGAATTCGCTGTCTCGAGTGTTCGGTAACAACTGGAAAAAATCTGACGGTTTCACCACTGGTGCGCTATTTCATAGTTTGTGTGATTATTTTACATTGTGTCAGAAATATCAGTACCTTAAATACTTTAAAAAATGTTCAACGGTAGAGACAGGGCATGTCATATCGTCTATTCCTAATGTTTGAAAAACACTGTAAAAATCGACCTCCCGACGACTTGTTAAAAATGCACGCTCTATAGAGCGAATTCGTCGGAGGAATTTGCCCCTTCGCTGATTCGTCGTGTTGCCAAACTCAAACTGATAGAATATTCGGTGATACCGACGAATTCATCGTGATACCGGCGAAGTCGTCGTGTTGCCGATCGCGCCTTTAGTTACTGTCTTTTGTGCTTATACATATCAAGTGTTTCGCCCCCACCCCCATCCCTACCCAAACCCTTCCTTCCTAAAATCCTTCTTGGCTGACGTTATCCTAATACATCAAAATAGAAGCTCTTAGTGAAAGTGCAACAGCACTTCTGCATTGAAAGAAACTATCTCCACCGAGCGGACTGGCAGCGAGACAGGTGACACGAGCGTCCGGCAGAGGACAAAAACGGTAACTGGATTTTGACGACGCCCTTGCCACCAAGCGCTGAGCGTGAAGACCGTCCCACACCGCTGTTGATCTGTACTGCAGAGAGCGCCCAGCTCTCTCACTTGTGTATTGCCCTGCCCACGTCACGTGTGTACTGCCCTGCCCACGTCACTTGTCGCACTTGTCCACTGCCCACGTCAGTATCCAAGGATAGGTCCCGGGCGCGAGGGGGATATCTTTCACTTCTTTTTTCGTCCTCGACTCTACGAGTACAAGCATTTCCAATCGGAAGACGCCAATGATGTCCGAGCGGTTGTCTTCCGGCCACAAATCTTTGAGTGGGGGGACGGACCCATGGTAATAAGTTCATATTTTCCAGTCAATCTGCTGGCGGTGAACTCTTCTGGCGGCTGGACGCCAAACTATGATAAACAGGATGCAACATATTTCCCATGTTAATCTAAACCTGACACTCTATTTGGACACTGATTTTCATGAAAATCGAAGGGTTCCGCCAAATTTCGAATCTGTTGCTGGCGATCTCTATTGTCATCTAGACGCCAAACTATATCATATGTATTGTGAAACGTATTTCTCTATTTTAATCTACGTCTGGAAACCGATTTTCATGGAAATAAAGGAGATCTGGCAAATTTTGAATTTGTCGCTGGTAAACTCTATTGGCGTCTAGAAGCCAAGTCATGATGTGTATTTACAAGCGGAACTTGATGAAATCGCTCGGGGGGGGGGCCTTAATGTAAATTAGATGGATTTCATTTCAGTTCTTGCCGTGCAACGCCATAGGCCTAATGCTAAATTTTGAAATCATTGGGGGGGGCTCAGGCCCTCCACAAGAGATATAAAGTTCCACCCGTGTGTGTATTGTGTAGGGTGAAACTGATTTCACCATGTTAGCTACACCTGAAACTCTATTTGGACACATATTCTCATGGAAATCTAAGGGGTCTGCCAAATTTTGAATCTGTCGCTGACGAACTCTATTTGGTGTCTAGAGGCCAAACTATGATATGAAGAGTGAAACATATTTCACCATGTTTATCTGTGTGCTCTGTTCTTTATGTCTGTATAGTTGTAGATGATTCTAAGCGATGATACTAGAGCAACTGATGGCGGCCAGCTGCAGCTTCCCCGTGTCAAAACGGAGTTTGCCCGCCGAGGCTTTCTCTATCGGGCTGTCAGTCACTGGAATCAGATGCCGACCATAGCTGAACCGGATCTTAGTTAAGAAAACCATAGAGCTTGAGAGTCCATGCCCTGAAGCCTGGTGTAAATCTGTATCTGGCGTCGTTACTAGCTGCGTTGTTAATTATTTGTATGATTCATTTGCTAGTAATATTAGGTATCGACATGTTGTGGTCCTTTTGCATGAGCTGTACTGGTTTTTATCACCGTTGTGTGACTGTATCTGACGTGGTTGCTTTAAAATCCACCTGTGGGGTCACCGAAATACACATCATCATCTAAGGGGTCCACGAATATGTCGCTGAATATGAATGTGAATATTTCGCTGTCTTTACACATGTTTTCAAATGTTCCCAAAT
The DNA here is from genome assembly GCA_014673585.1 of Semibalanus balanoides. NCBI lineage: Eukaryota > Metazoa > Arthropoda > Thecostraca > Balanomorpha > Balanidae > Semibalanus > Semibalanus balanoides. The sequence continues at coordinate 10,625 of VOPJ01015963.1, read as the reverse complement.
GTAAAACAAAAGCAGATGAAAGAACATTCCCGGGATATGACTTTCTTTGAGCTTTCTATTCTTCAAAGCTATAGATCACAGATGTATCCAATTTATGTCGTCCCAAAATGCAACGTCCCTGCATCGTTTTGAGCGATGACATAAATATTTTGAAAATAATGTAGATTTCCACTATAAATAGATAGGTACATTACATTTTGGATCACGGTTCTAGCAGGGCGCAAGCACCCAATTTTTTAGAGTAGGGGGCCGGGGATCTGCTGCCGCTCCCCGCCCCCCCGGTGGCGACCCAACTTGGTCAGGGGCTCAGAATCTGTTTTTTCTTAAGATACGAAAACGAGAAAACTAATCAGCAAGGGAGTTACGAGCAAAACATAAGACCAATACTGTAACCATTACAGTCAACCAATACTGTTGTGGATCACTTGTCTCATCTTCTGTGATGAGCGTACTTAAGTTGAAAGCGAAAGGATGTTTGGCCTGCTGTCCCCTGGGAGCAGCCAGCAGTATACGGGATTGCAATGCTCTATCTAGTTGATTGATTCTGATAAATGATAGCCGTTTTGAACTCCAAATGACTGATGCAAAGGTCAGAGTGAGCAGAATTTGAAACTCATGCGCATTTCGAGATGATTTGGTATTGATCCTTGTGTGATTTGTCTAACCGGTTATGCTCTCGCTACAAGATGAGAAATAAAGCATCAAATAATTGTACAGTTTGCATTAACATTTTACTTTCCTAGCACAAAACAATACAACTAATTTATTTCAAAACTTGCGGATGCGACATTACGATGTGCTGTAGACTATACTACTGGGTAATATGCTAGGCATCGACGTGCAATAAGCTTAAAACCAAATACATTAATTTTCAAGTTCAAGTTCAAGTTCGTTTATTCAAGGAGCGTCCACGCGGTGGCTACTCTGCACCCAGTCAATGCGCACAGGGATGGCACAACAATAATGTGCACAGATGATCAATATATGATTAGTACAGATGTTAATTTAGGGCATTTTTTAACATACGCGATTCACGTTTTACAAACATATGGGTTCACTTTAAGCTGGAAAGAACGCAGTCAGAGAGGTCAGGGTTTTATAATTGACATGAAGGCACGGCGCAAGGGGCGTGAGTAGCCGTTTTGGGCAGCATGTTCCAGGCGGGTGCAATTTATCGTTGTATACAGACTACCATATCTCCTAAATGATCAGCATTGCTGAAACTTTCTTATAAATGTGAGCTTAAGCTAATAATTTTTACAGAGCCATATCAGGCAAACTATTAGGGCTAAAATAAATCCTATAAGATTGAGACACCTTTCTCCCTTGTCTTATGCATTTATCGCACGTAGCAGTCTAATGAAGCTCAGAATTCGGAACTGAATATCAATGTAAAGTTTCGCTGAAATAGTTGTTAACATCTGAAGCTTGGCAGTAATATTTGCACATCTGAAAGTTCGCTTTTTGATTTCGAGCCCTCGAAAGAACATGACAAATAATAATCGACAATTGTTTAGGCATCTTGTGACGCTTCTCTTTTCTTATACTCCACATCTCAATACATTTAGAAGCAAACATGATGGCACGATCAACTTGATATTAATCGTAGCATAACAAGTCACAGCGAATCGGTTGATTATAAATGAAAGAACGTCAGCACTTCTAACGTTATGCACATGGATACTAAAGAGGCTCCGTGGTTGCAATGTGCTAATACATACAATGCTTATGTAAATGAGATTGTTAATGCAACTTTCATTATGCAAATTGCGAACATCACTTTGTGATTGGAACCAAAATCAAGCGTCTTTCGATGTTATGCCTCGCGTTGTTGGAGATTCTCAATGTCTCCATGAATAACCAATTATTGAGGCGCTCGCTCGTCTTTACGGGCAAACCCTGCGTCTTTACGTGGAAACAACTGTTAAAGATATATATAATAGACGGTCTGAAAAGACAATGCATCCGAGTGAGTCGACTTGTAATAAACTAATAATAAACGTGGCATATGGGGAAAATCTGATTATGAGCGACCCGACCCAACCCGACCCAACCCGACCCGACCGATGGCGACGCTTAATTTGAGAAGCTCATATCTCTGCAACCGCACGTCCGATTGACAAGCGGACTTCTTTGCTGAGCAGCCCCATTCAACCTAACCTGTCTGAGACCAGTGCCGACTCATACTGTCTTATGCCTTAAACTATTGTTTTTTTATTGGTTTCTCGGGTAATTGTATTAGTGTTAAAATGGTTATCATATAAGAGCTGATATTAAGTCGCACGCTGAAATCTAAATTAGCGCCAATTCAGTTTGTTATCGAATACCAATGTAACCACAACCAGTATAATTTCAAAACGCTATGAAATAATGTATATGTTTGAATGCTTTCCACCCACATTACATTTGGTTACAAAATTACATTTTATAAGTGATGGACAGACACCCCAGCAGTTTCATCGCTCACATACATACCTTTTTCTCTATCCACTGACTGGAGACTGACCAAGCTTCCTCTATCCACTGATAACTGCTGTACTACAGCCAAGCCTGCTCAGTCAGATCGCGCACCTCCTTCGCCACTCGCCACGAACGGCCGACACGTCCGTCACACGCGTCACGCGTCCGTCACACGCTGAGCGTCAGCCGTAACGCGTCCGTCACACCGCAACGCCGCGACTCACGGACGAGGAACGCTTTGCTGGGGACAGGCCCGCCTTCTGCGACACCCGGCTACAGGCAGCGACACCCGGCGATACCCGGCGACGCGCAGCGACACGCAGCGTCCACAGCCAACGCACACCGACGCGCCACTGCCAGCGTCGGCACCGACGGCAGCCCCGCGCCGCCGCCGACGAGCCCGACGCGGCGGCAGCTCGCTCGACCACGCCGCGCCGCCTCAGCTGAACCGAAGCGACTCCGGCGGCGTTTGCCGGCCGCAAAAACGTGTTTGTTCTCCGGCCCGTCTGTATGGTAAGCGGGCGTGAAAGCGGCGGCGGGTGTTCCTCGCCCCAGTCGACGTCGACGCGGCTTAAGCGGCTCACTGCGCCGCGGCTTAAACGGCTCACTGCGCCGCCTCCGTCGCCCGGAGTCGACACGCCCCGGGCCTATCGACGCCCGCGGAGGCGGCCGACGAAACCATCACCGAACACGGCGCCGTTGGGCGAGCGGCGCTATAGCGGCGAGCGCGGCGATGTAGCGGCGAGCGCGGCGCGGTGACAATGCAGCGACAGACAGCGGTTGGTCGGGCTCTGATGCCACGCCGTCGCTGCCATTGTGATGGTAATCTATGGCAGACAGTGGCCGGCAGCGTACTGCGCGCACACACGGGTACAAAATACACAGGCTGACAGCTACCGGGCTTCTCTGGCGCTGCGGCTGGGATCAGCGGAACGCTGCGACCTGGGATCAGCGGAACGCTGCGGCTGGGATCAGCGAAACGCTGCGACCCATGGGATCAGTGGAACGCTGCTGCTGAGATCAGTGGAGATGGTGGTCCGGAACTGTTTTAGCAGTGGAGGCTGGAACGGGTGGGTGTATTACGGTGGAGGGTATACAGACAGACAGACAGGCAGGCACTTCACGGGGTACTCAGGAGTCAGCGGTGTCAGGGGATCAGTGGGGCGGCGTGGCTGGGGTCAGTGGATCAGAGCAGAGGGTGGGTGTATCACGGCGGTAGGAGTCAGGGAGGTTAGGGATCAGTGGGGCAGGGTGGCCGGGGTCAGTGGATCAGAGAAGAGGGTGGGTTATCACGGCGGTGGGAGTCAGGGAGGTCAGGGATCAGTGAGGCAGGGTGGCAGGGGTCAGTGGATCAGAGCAGAGGGTGGGTTATCACGGCGGTGGGAGTCAGGGAGGTTAGGGATCAGTGGGGCGTGGCCGGGGTCAGTGGAATCAGAGCAGCACGGGTGGGTGTATCACGGCGGTAGGAAAAGTCAAGGGAGGTCAGGGATCAAGTGGGGGCAGGGTGGGAGGGGTCAGTGGATCAGGCAAGAGGGTGGTGTATCACGGAGCGGTGGGAGTCAGGGAGGTCAGGGATTAGTGGGGTTGGGGTGGCAAGGGTCAGTGGATCAGAGCAGAAGGTTGGTGTTCAAGGCGGTGGGTCAGGGGAGGTCAGGGTCAGTGGGACGTGGCCGGGGTCAGTGGATCCAGAGCAGAGGGTGGGTGTATCACGGCGGTGGGAGTCAGGGGAGGTCAGGGATTAGTGGGGGTGGGGTGGCAAGGGTCAGTGGATCAGAGCAGAGGGTGGGTGTATCACGGCGGTAGGGAGTCAGGGAGGTCAGGGATCAGTGGGGCAGGGTGGCAGGGGTCAGTGGGTCAGAGCAGAGGGTGGGTGTATCAGAGAAGAGGGTGGGTGTATCACGGCGGTGGGAGTCAGGGAGGCCAGGGATCAGTGGGGCGGCGTGGCAGGGGTCAGTGGATCAGTGTATCAGAGGATCGAGCGGGGTTGCCGGGATCAGAGGAGAGGGTAAGTGTATCACGGCGGTTGGCAGGCACGTCGTCAGGTAATCACTCCCCGACAGGTGGCAACCAGCGCGTGATCGATCTCTGCATCGATGATAGATAGGCTGCCAGCCCAGTACCAGCCTGTCAGCCAGATAAAACAATTATAGGACGGCCAAATAACTGCCGTCCCCAGCCGAGGCACGACAAATGGGTACATGTCATGTAGGGATGACAAAAACGTTCGTTTCAGTGCGTTATGAAACATGCAGCGATTGAAGAAGATCAAAGCGTGAACAACGCACAACTTTCTGAATGTAGCGTAAGGCTCGCGTGCCGCTTGTAAGGCGGCTATGTAAGTGCCGACTGAAAGGTAGGCGCACAGCCACAAAGAGGTTCGTTAATCACAACTGACGTCACTGGGAGGTCATCTGCGCAGCCGCCGGAGACTCGTTTGTCACCCGGCGCTGGACGGTGACTGTCGGTGACTGTCGGTGACGGCTCGGTGACCAGTAATGACGGTCTACTGATCACCGATAAATGAACACGCTGAATCGGGACCGCGGGGAGGGACCAGACTCGGACCACGTCGCCACCTGGTATTGACGGAGAGCGCGGCCGACCGCCGCGGGTGGGACGATAACTCAGCCGCGGCCGCCCCGGCTGACGCGAGACGAAACCATAAACCAGCCACCAGTTCAGCTGTGGCTCCCACAGTTAAAACCGGCACACCGTGCAGGCTCAGCTCAGCTGTGGCTCCCAGCAAGTTAAGAACCGGCGATCAACCGTGTATGTCAGCTGTGGCAGCACAGTTTAAACCGGCAACATCTGCACGCAGCGTCAGCTCAGCTTGGGCCTCCCAACGTTAAAACCGGCACACCGGTGCAAGGCCAGCTCAGCTGTGGCTCGCCAGACGTTAAACAAACCCGGCACCCGTGCCAGGGCTCAGTTCAGCTGTGCTCCCACAGTTAAACCGAACACAATCGGTGCAAGACTCGAACACGAAGAGGCAAAATTAGAAATACCTGTTTACTCAGAAATACTGATCTAGTTCAGCTCCACATGGAAATATAATATGTACTGTGACCACTGACCAGTGTAATGATCGATAATCCCTCTAAAATCTTAAATGGTTAATATAAGCTATCATCATTATCACTAGCTATTGCTCATCCACTTAATATGAGATCATCAATCGCCGTTTTCACGTTGGATTATTGCGCTGAAAAGATTCAGAATCTTTCTGTGAGATGATTTAACATTTTTGGTATGCAAGTTTTAATGTATGATATATTCCGAGAAATAAATTACTGACTTAGGCGAAATTTTCACTATTCAATAGCTGAAAAAACATGAATTGAGCTCATAGTCATAGCAAGGTTATGATACAAAATTGACTGTTTTTAAAGAACATATTGGTACGTCTGAAGTACATTCGTTGAGTATAGCACACCCTCATTCTGGTTCCTAAATATGGCAGCGTCAGCCGTCATGGATCACAGGTCGGTCTTTGCATTGCTCAATGATGTGCTAGAATCGATTCGCTGACCATTGTATTGGGCGAGTCCATTATGCGTCAACTGAGGGGGAGTCCGTTGAGCTACCAATAGCGTCCCACGCTACAGAATATTTCTGAATCATTCTGAATCATTTTAAAAGATTGTGTCGGTGGAGATCTGGCATCACAACCAACATGTCACAATTGATCTTGATAATTACCAAGGTAGTCTAAGTCACTGGCGGATCCAGCCGTCGGCTTTGGGGGGGGGGCTCTTTTTTTTTTGCAAAAAGGTACCCCATTTTTTTTCTCCCCGATCTGGGCCGTTCACCTTTTTTGGGTATTTGAGTTATACAAATTCATTTTTTAGAGGAAAAAAAAAAAACATAAAAACACGATATTCCGTAGCATACATGCTATGAATGTAGGTACACATATAGGAAATAATAACGTTTATCTCATACCCANTTTATCTCATACCCATTTGCAGGGCGTTGCCGAAAATTTCCCAGTGGGTGTTGGCTGAAATGACGAGAAAAAAATATTGTGCGTATTTAAGCTTGTGCAGCATTCAAATAGATTTCCATGTTATAATAGATACTTATTTCTATGTTATATATAAAAAGTATTCGCGCACGAAGCGCGCGAAATTTTAACAGGTTTGCCTAATAAAACCCAGAAATACAGGCGGTTGGTTTCTGCTAGACACATATAGATTTCCATGTTATAAAAGGTACTTTTTCTATGTTATAAAGTTATTTAGCGCCGCAAAGCGGCGCGAAAAATTTTTACGGAGTTTGCCTTGAAAAAAACCAGAAAAGCATAGGCGATTGGCCTCTGCAAGACACTGAATGAAATAATTGCAAAATTTGTATATGCGATTGCCGAAACTGCCGCGAAGCGGCGGAAGTTGTTGTCGAGTTTTTGACTGGGTTTCGACTGCCAGCCTAAGGCAATTTACGATAAATTGTATATCTCCCCGCAAAATTGGAACTTCCCCTAGTTTTTAAGTAAAGATCATTGATTTCACGCTCAGTACAGGAACGCGTGGGGGGGGGGGGCATACTTGTATTTAATGTCCCCAAATTCCTGTAGGGGTGAGGATGCGCCCCGGATGCGCCCTGAATCCACCAGTGGTGTTGGCGAACCCTTTCCGCGATACAGCCTTCGTTGTTGGCGCGCCCATAACTAACAATCATCATCAAGCGTTGAAAGGACCAAACCAAACGGATGAAAACCCACGTTAGAAGGATGGAGAATGCAGTATGGCATGTATGGCATGGGCCATACCATTTTTGGAGCTGAATTAGCTAATATGAAAAATCAAGAACCAATTGACACTAATTTGAGAATAAGCCATACTTAGCTGGAATATTGTTTAGTCCAATACCTACAATTTCTTAAATAATTGCGCCGCGTAGCGGCGCAAAATTTTTGCAGTAGTTTGCCCTGGATCAGGGTGGTAAAAACGGTCTTTGGTGGCGCCGGATCAAATCTGGCCGAAACAAAGTGGCCCCGTGACCCCGTGACCTGAGGGGCCACTCTGTCCTGGCTAGGGTCCCATTCAGCATGTTTAGCACCCTTCTCACTCGACCAGGGCCCTTTCGGTCTAGCCAGGGGCCCATACGACCTGTCCAGGGGCAAAAGGTAAAGCACTTTTGTGCAGAATGGCCTTTTCGGCCCCGGAGCAAACTTGAAATGGTATTTCTGCGCCCACTTATCTTATCATTTGATCGCACTTTTTAAACAGCCCTGCCCTGGATATCGCATTCTCATCACATGGCGTCACCATTCGTGTATAATGCGTACCCTCTAAAACAATGTTATGTGACGTTTTAAAAGTGGGGGTCAAAAAAGTGTTTAAAACGAACTATTTTAGCACAATTTAATATAAAGGAAAGTAGGCCAACATTAAAACAACATGCGATAAGACAACGCCACGATTTGTAACCCCATATCCTATATATTCGGAAATTTAAATTGCGCCGGGGAGCGGCGGAAAAATTTTACGTTCTTATCCCTGGACAACTGACATTCTTTCTGTTATGTAATATTGACCTGTTTTGTTTGGTTTCCATCGACAAACTTGTAGTTATTTGGAACAGAGCAAAGCCATGAACATTATACCCCGATCGCTTATTGTTATGAGCTTGATTTTTTTTTTTTTTTTTTTTTGGGCGGGGGCAACACAGGGTCACTTTAGGCCTTTGGGGGGGGGGCATGGCCCTAAATGCCCCCCTCCTGGATCCGCCAGTGTGCACACCCAAATTGCCGGTCATCCCATTGTCCCGCTGTCCCATTGCCGTTAGCTCCCAATGTCCCATTGTCGCACCCAGCCACCGTGTGACACTTCGACCCGAGTCCGCCCACCACACGGTACATTCCCTAACGGCGACCCGGCTCCGTCCCTTGCCGAGCCGAGCTGCGAGGGGTCAGGGCAGGCAGCCTTCCTACAGAACCAACAGACAATCGTCCAGCTATAGGGAAGAGAGTGGAGATTTGGGACGCAGGAGGATAGGGACATGTAAATATCTTAGAGATAGGCAGCGCCCGACCACCGTTTTTACCTTCACGTTGCTCTTTTTTATATCAGGCAACGTTGGAAAATATCAGTTGTCCTTTTTCGGTGCAGGGGAATTTTGTGCGGGGTGACTGCCAAAAAACTATGCTTTTCGAGTTTATTCCAAGTTGTGCGCGTTTGACAGGTCAAAATTTATTGCATGTTTTAAGCTTACATGGTCTTTATCTTGCTGCTTACATTCAGAAGTATATACGATAAATGAAAAATGGTGGAGAGTTCGTCTAGTAGCTAGCGGACGCCGCAGGAGAATTGGGACACCCGTCTTAATTCTCATGTGGGTGTCCCATTTCTCCTGCGGGTGTTACGATTTATCTGGCACTATAAGCTCTTGAACGCAATTAGAAGCAATTTCCCTCAGGTATTTACCATTACACATTAGTTGCAACTCATGAAGCTACGTAGTGTGGAACTGTTGTCCAAATGCGCCTTGGTATGTCCCAATTTTTCTTCACGTCTGTCCCTTTTCTACTTGCGTGTGTCCCTATTCTCCTGTAAAGCAAGGTCTTTGTTTTTGCTCCCCCACGAGACTTATCCTACTGCAAAGTCAAAATTATTTGCTAACATGACGCAAATAAATGCTCAATTTATTCGTTGGTGTGTGACAATATTGATTAGTTGTTATACCTTTGGAGCAATTCCTTCTCAAAGTTGACCTAGCAAATATGTCCCAATTCTCCCCACTCTCCCCTAAGCACAATCTGTTCGAGCGCCGTACTTGCAGCGTGGAGGTGATAGTTCGCATCCTACGCTGGCCGTAACTTTTCACAGTAGGTGAGGCCGGTTTGCACCGCGAGCGTGATGAGTTGAGGGTGAACGTAGCGTAAACTGGGCCGAGCCAGAATATTAACTATTATTATCGACTGGGCGTTAGCCTCTACTAGGATGCTGTTGTTTGATCGGACCCGACTGCCGCGTTTGAACTGCTCGGCTCTTTTTTCCGTTATGGTAGGTATTGTTGAAAACGGTGATGTTGAAATCATATTCCGCTAATAGAAGTATTGCAAACGATTTAAGTCGAAAATCAGTGCGCCCCTGGAATCGAACCCACCCTCGAAGAGATGAACGTTCCGTCCGCTGCTGCCAGGTTTTACGTTGAAGTGGACCGTCGGGCGGTTCTAACTGATGTTATCTGTTCACGTTTCGCGCCGCTCACGTTCCACTCTTGCGTTCCACTCCCGGTGCGAATCGACCAAGATCGACGCGGATGCACACATACAGCGTGCCGAAAGCACTCTTGAAGTGGCTCTTAATTGGTTCATGCAGAACCGACTTATGATTAACGCGAACAAAACTGACCTTTTGGTTGTCAAATCGCAAAAAGAAAAGATGTGACCCCAATCTGACCATCGAATTTGGCAACAATGACATCAAGCCAACTCGATACGCAATTCTGTTGGGTGTACATCGACTCAGCGCTGACATGGGAGAACAGGAGTCACGTCACAGGTGACCCGCCGCTGTTACCATATTCTCGTCGGACTGTCCTAGTTGAGATACAAGATACCGTTTGAGACCAAAAAGTTACTGATTCAGGCACTCGTGTTCCCTCACATTAATTACTGTTCCACTGTGTGTGGGAAGGATGCTCTAACACTCAAAAACTTCGCATACAGAGAGCCATCAACTTTGGAGCACGCACCATCTTTGAACTGGCCCGACAGGGGCATATCACTCATGCCCTGCAGGCTCTGGGATGGGAAAAATTGATGGCATGTTAAAGGAGCGTGATGTGGCCAATGGCCATGATCCGCAAACTGATCTCGCCTGACGCGCCGCCTGAAGCGTCGCTCGAATAAGGCATACTCGTGGCACCTGTGGAGATCAGCTAGAGCTGCCGAAAATTAGAACCGAACGCGCCAGACGCAGTTTTCCGTATAGGGCTGTGACCACATGGAACAGCAGAGACCGCGCAATGGATGATAGAAGTTGAACGTGACTGTCAGTGATGTTTGTGTATTTGAAAGTGTCTGTTCTTGTATTTTAATCGTTTTTGTTGTACACCTTTAATGACAACACTTCGCATGTTTTATTTAGTTAAATACTTTACTGTCTGTACAGTGGCGTAGGAACTCATTTGAAGTTGGGGGGCACAAACTCCCAAAATTT